>JAOTQW010086783.1:0-11299 GCA_026260075.1 Sisor rabdophorus | reverse complement strand
ATATTAGATAGATAAATAGATAGATATAGAATATAGGGAGAACATTGCACTATAACTTTTAAAAAATGTTGGGGAAATGTTTGATGTAAGGAGGTGGAATCTCTCATGCTTCTCCAGATGTTTCATAGATCAGGATAAATACTGTAACAGGAACCGGTAAATGTTTATTGTGCAACATTTTTTAGGTACCAGAAGAAGACCTCAACTTAACGGATGCTGTGATTAATGCAACTGCATACCATAAAGATGTAATAACTTTCGTCACATTTTTTAAATTGTTTTTCTTACTTATACATTAGGAGTTTTGCGGTGATGTGGGTTCTATCTTGAGGTTGTGGTACTGGTGTCTCTGTGTGTTTTCTCACTTTCTTCTTTTGTTTGCTTAAGGCTTGCTGGTTCTGATAGTGTACAAAAGTAGCTTTGCACGATATTTATCAGGCAGAAATAATCAACGATATGGGTGAAAATGATGTCATTTTTGATGCTCCAATAACGAATGGTTTTTGATAACTAGCTCCCATAATGTTTGATTTATCTGATACCCTTTTACCACTTTTAAGAGTGCAAATGACTCCACCTACTGTTTCCAGATGAGTGCGGTTCCTTCCACAAGGTTGCCAGATTAGGATTTTTTGGTTTAAAGAAAATAAATGAATAGATTGGTTTTGGTAATAATGTGCATTTGTTCATTCATTTATTTTCTGTACCTGCTTGTTCCCTTACTCGGGCTCCCACAGTTCTGCTGGAGCCTATCGCAGGATACATCATAATTTTTAAGAACTTAAAAAAATAAAAACATTCAAGAGTCAGACAGATTTTTGTTATTATAGTTAGACCAGAGTTACTTAATGTCAGTTTCATCAGAGATGAAGATTAGATTTTTTTATTCTTATGGGAGCAAAAACTTTGGTTTATTACAGCCTCACACACACCTCAAACACATTTTTTTTAATTATAGGCTTAGGAGTCCATCACGACCACAAAGTCTTCCACACTACAAACCAGATGCCTTCAGTGGAAAGCAAAAACTACCAAAAAAAGTTTATAATGTCGTTTTTTCCCCCTGATTTGTGCATTTGTGTCTGTGCAGCAGGGACAGACGAGACACGGTCAGCTGCTGGTGTTGGGTTTGGACGGCGCAGGCAAGACCAGTCTCGTTCAGTGCTTTGTGACGGGCAGCACGGCGCAGGAAGTGACGCCGACTCAAGGGTCCCATGCCGTTTCTGTTAACAAAGATGGGCTGCATGTCGAGTTTCTTGAGAGTATGCACACACACCCCCACCACACACAAACACACACTAAGAAAGTCACAGCAGGATACAGAGATAATTCATGTAATACCAAATAATTATGCAATTAGTTAAACTGTTTAATTAATCTGTATATTTTATGTAGGTGCTCTTCAAAATATTTCTGGTAATTGTCATGGTTCATTTAAAAGTCTTTTAAATGGTAGCATGTGTGTAAATTGTGGCGTGTGTAGTTGGAGGTGAGGAGAAGCTGCAGGAATACTGGCCTAGGTATCTGGAAAAGGCTCGAGTGTTGGTGTTTGTTCTGGATGCGTCCGACGTCACACGCTTTCCCCAGGCTAAAACGAGCCTCCATCGGCTGCTGGCCTCTGACCCTTACCTCCCTCTAGTTCTGCTGGCGAATAAACAGGTAAACCTGCACTGCTCAAATAGTTAAGGCTCTGGCTTGCTGATCTAAGGATCGAGGTGACCCCACACTATAATGAAGGCGTTGGATTGGCAGATTAAAAGTTTTTATATTAAGCAAGACTTATTAGCGTTATGTAAGAATATACAGTACAAACAAGATGGGGGTTTGATTTGCCCTTAAAAAGAAAAATATCCTGTTTCCTCCCAAAGTGCAAAAACATGTACATTTGGCTAATGGTAATTCTAAATTGCCCATAGGTGTGTGCGTGTGGTTGTGTGTGTTTGGTTGTGTGTGGCCCTGCGATGGAGTGGCAACCTGTCCTGCCTCTCGCCCTATGTGCGCTGGGATAGGCTCCAGCAGATCCTTGTGACCAAATTTGGGAATAAGTGAGTATAGAAGATAAATGAATGAATATAGATTTAAAGAAGAATCCAGCTTTTCATGTTGCATTAGAGTTTTTGTAACAAATATTTCAACAAATAAGTCAATAATTTTGTTTAAATGAAATAAAATTAAAAAAAAATGTAGTTTATAAAACCAGATTAGAAAAAAATGCTGTGGCTTATATGCTGTTGCTTATATGAACACAAAAGTATATAAAAACCTCACAATTTCTGGCCCCTGTGTGTTTCTCAGGACCTCTCCGGGGCGTGTGGGGTAACTGAAGTGTACGACTCAATGGCATTGGGTTCAGCGTGCGACGGTCGGAAGTTGTGTGTTTTGGGCACGCAGGTTCAGAAAGGATCGTCTGACGCTCATCCCAGCGTTCAGGACGCTTATGAGCTCATCCTGGATATGATGGACAGTAACTGATTGTAGCAACGACGATGCTGATTGGTTAACGGAGGTCTTAATGAGTCAGGGTTTTCTTTGTCACCAAAGATATTTAAGAACACACAATGTTTCAGGCTTACGGGTTTCTTTTCTCGCAGCAGTATTTAGCTAACACTAAAACAACACTCTTCTGAGCGATTTAACTGTGGTTATATGTGTTGTGACTGTTAGGGTTAGTTTGCTGAGTGATGTGTTAATACTGTAAAAATTTATAAATAGCCATTTGACCTTTTTTTTATTCTATCCTGGTGAGATGCTGTAACATATTTTTAAAGCGATATTGTTAAAAAAAATCGATTAAACCATCAAATAAAGTCTGTTTACATAGAAATTAAATTTGTGGTTATCATACCTAATAATTGATGTGTTTTGAAATAACAACACATTACTACTATATTTTTTATTGACATTATATTTCTATTGACATTATATATTAATGAAATTTCCTGAGCATTATCAATCTCACTTTTCATCGTCAGAGTCATGTGATCCTTGTAGCTCAGATACGGCTAATCTGACCCGCTCATGTAGGTATCTCCTTCACGATATTAAGAGAATTCTGTGATTTCTAGCCACACAGCCGCTTTTTCATTCATTCATTCATTTATCTTCTATACGCGCTTATTCCCGAACTTGGAGTCACAGGCGTCTGCTGGAGCCTATCCCAGCACACAAGGCGAAAGGCACGACTGGTCGCCAGTCCATTGCAGACTGCTTGTTTAGTCCCTTGTTATTTCAAAACTGGACTACTTCGACTCACTACTGGGAGGTCGTCCGCTAAGTGCACTTCGTCCTCTGCAACTGACTTGTGTTCAACCTTCCACACCACACCACTGCTGCGCTCCCTACACCGGCTTCCTGTAGCTGCACGGACGAAGCCAAAAATGGACCACCTCCCTCCTATCTTAAAGCTCTTATTACCCCCCCACTCCCTCAAAGCAACTAGCACTGCTTGTTTGGTCCCTCCTTCTCTAGGGAAATAGGGTAGGTACTCATCACATTCTTATCTGTTCTGCCTCCAAGGTGGTGGAACGAACTTCCTTTAGAGGTTAGAACATCAGAGTCTCTAACAGTCTTTAAACGACGACTGAAGAACTTTCTGTTCCTGAAGTACTTCAACTGACATTGCACTTTTATTTATCTTGAACCGCTTACTGTAACAGTAGACTTTACTTTTCTCTCTTATATTAATACAAATAAAAAGTTAGATTTGGTCATACATTTGCTGTGCTTTTTTTCCATTGGGGCATTTTTACTTCTGTCCATCACCCAGGTAAAGAAGGTATACATTTTAAGCAGGGTGCATAGTTTTTTGTCGTCTTTTACACTAATTAAAAAAAAAAACGTTTCTGCAGCTCGTTTGGCTCTGAATCTGAAAAGGTTTGGCTCACGACGCCAGTGTAAGTCCTTCAGAACATTATACAAAATCCTCAATATTAAAAAAAATCATTCATTCATTCATCTTCCATACCCGCTTATTCCTGGACCCAGTGGTCTGCTGGAGCCTAACCCAAAGCACATAGGGCGAAAGGCAGGGGGTACACCCTGGACAGGGTGCCAGTCCATCACAGGGCCACACAACCACACGCACACTTATTCCTATGGGCAATTTAGAGTTACCAATCGAGCGTGGGGAGAACTCCTCACAGAAAGACCCCGTGCCCGGGATTCGAACCAAGGACCTGGTTGTGAGGCGACCTTGCTAACCACTCTGCCACTGCGCCGCCCTTTTTAAAATCCTTTTTTTTTTTTTTTTTTTTTTTAATGCAAATATTCCAGTGCCTAATGGCTGTACAGAATGTTTTATTCATTTATTCATCTTTTATATCCGCTTATTCTTGAACTCTGGGTCACAGGGGTCTTCTGGAGCCTATCACAGCACACAAGGGGCAAGGGAAAGGAACACATTCACTCCTGTGAACAATTTTGAAAAACCAATTAACCTCATGTACATGTTTTTTGGATTGCGGGAGAAAACAGGAGTCAAAAACATTGAACATTAGGTTGATTGGAGTGTAGGAGTGTTCTCCTCATCTGTTAATTGATCACTTTTATAAGAATGTCGATAAAGTGTTTCGATGCCCTGTGAATACACTGAATCCCTCTTCCCTGTGTATCTACAACACAGGAACGTGACTTGGGGAAACCAGGAGACCCATCCAGGACTTGATCGATCGAAACCAGATCGATGTTAAAAATTTGGCCTTTATCACGATCTAAAAGAGATTTCTCTGCTCATTGTCAGGACCTTCGAAGGTAATAGATGATCACTGTGGATAGTGTTGATGTCACTCCAGGATTACATTCTGTGTTTTGTCATATCTATAAAACCCACTTACACAAAACCTGCTGACGTAGTTTATTGGCTCTCTATAAGCCAAAGTCCAAACACTTCGAAGGGTTCATTTTATTCATTCATTCATACACCCTGGACAGGTCGTCAGTCCATCACAGGGCCACACGCACAACCACGCACACTCACACTCACTCCTAAGGGCAATATAGAATCCCCCGTCAACCGAATGCACATCTTTTAGGAAACTGGATTACCCGGAGGAAACTCACATATGCGTGGGGAAAAAACATGCAAACTCTGCACAGAAAGACCCAGGAAACGAACCCACGACCTTTTTGCTGTGAGGCCACCGTGCCGCTTACTTCGAAGGGTTTATTGCTTTGATAATGATTAAGACAAGATACCCATAACAATAAATCTATTGTCTTTGTTTTCTGTAATGTTTTCTGTAATGCTTTATACTGTTATCTCCTGTAAGATAAGCGGGTTTTTGTTAGGTTTTTTTTTTTTGCAGTAAAAATAACCCGGTGATATTGTAAAATTGCTTTTACGCAGTTGTTTTAAAAAGGTTTTACAGCGTTTTTCCGCCATAAAAAAAGACAAAACATGTTAAGTTCAGAATTGCGACCCCGTTGGCCTTCCACATTGCACTGCTCACGTCCCGCGCAATCTCTTTAATTGACTTTCAGAAAAAAGCATGTGGATGTTGAGGGAGCAGCCATGAAGGGGGCGTGTCTTTCTTCAGGGGAAGAACGATGTGAACATGTCTCCCGGTTATCGGCCCCAAACCTCCAAACAGGAGACAGACGGTGAAGTAAGACTTTATAGAAAAATGTTATAAAATGAATCGGTTCTTTTATGTTTCGGTTCATTTGAGGAAAAGAGTCGTAATGATTCTTTCGAGTGAATGAACCAATGAGAGGATCGATTCACTTGATTTGTCAGTGTCAATGTACTGATTTATTTATCGAATATCAAAGAATATTTTATTTTTCTAATATTATTATTATTGTAGTTGCTGTTTCTCTTTCTCTCTCTGTGTGTGTGTGTGTGTGTGTGTGTGTGTGTGTGTGTGTGTTTGTTAAATAGTTAAAGGAATATTCCACTTTTGGGGGGCTTTGTGGCGTAGTGGTTAGCACGTTCACTTCACAGCAAGAAGGATGTGGGTTCGATTCCCAGGTCTTTCTGTGCAGAGTTTGCATGTTCTCCCCATGCTTGTGTGGGTTTTCTTTGGGAACTCCGGTTTTCTGCCACAGTCCAAAAACATGCTCATTAGGTTTATTTGTACCTCATTTGTATTGATATAATTACCATTAAAAACCAGAAATAATTTAGGTGGTAAGTAATCACAGAGTTAGAGATATTTTCTCATATAACATATTTAGAGGTATTTGAAATGTTTTGGCTTCCCATACTGTTTAACAAAATCTAGGATTAAATTTTTTCCCATATCAAATTAATGAAATCTTTTTTTTTATAACCAGGTGTTAAAAGCAGCAAGAAAAGCCTCAGCAAGCACTTGTGTGATTGAGTTCTCCACCCCAAGAGCTGGAGCGATCCCTAAAAAGCCGGTAAAGTGACTCAGACCTGATAATCACCAAAAAGAAAAAAATAAGAATAAGCGATAAAACAGAAGTAACCTTGGTTTTTCATGTTGTTTTCCAAACCTCAGACTTTACTTTGGAACCTTTCGATTTAATCTGGAAAGCTTATGTTGTTTTAAGCAAACTGCCAGAAAGGTGAACTCCAGCCAGCACATGAAGGACCGGAAAACCTTTTTTTTCCCCTTGGTTGCTTTTGTGTGTTTTTCAAATCAATCAGCTTTAGTTTCGGTCACACGTCTAACATAACACAGACCCTCTGTAATAGATTTACAGAGTGGACACTTTGTGATAGCGGTGGTGGTGGTGTGACCACCATGATGCGTTTATTAATTTTATTTTATTATTAATTTATTCATCTTCTATATCTGCTCATTGCCTAAATCGGGGTCATGGTGCTCTGCTGGAGCCTACACATAGAAATAATGAAATAACACTTTAAATCATACTAGTCATGATATACATTTATTTGTATACATGTATTTATGATTATAATATTTAGTTATCTAATAATAAACTCAACTGCCCAAATAAATTCTAATATTTAGGTTGTAAAAGAATTAAATTGGACAATTTTTTTCTTTTAACAAAATTCTGAAGTATATGAACATTAGCGGGTAGCACGGTGGTGTAGTGGTGGTTAGCACGTTCACCTCACAGCAAGATGGTCGTAGGTTCAATTATCGTGTGTGTGTGTGTGTGTGGGGGGGGGGGGGGGGTTGTTCGTCTGTGTTTGTGTGGCCCTGTGATGGACTAGCAACCTTTCCATTTGCCCTATGTGCACTTGGATAGGCTCCATCAAACCACTTTGACCCAGAGTTAAGGAATAAGTGGGTATAGAAGATAAATGAATGAATGAATGAATGAATGAATGAATGAACGAACGAACGAACATAAGCAAAACCAACGGAACATGCAATTTCTTTGTAGAACACTAGATGTCACCAGAAACATTTAAACATTTTTAAATGATCGCCTTATGTTGTTTCTTATTTGGTACTGGATTCATTCATTAACCTTATTAATTAATTCATTCATTAACTAGTTAAATGAATGTATAATATAATATCAATGTATGATATGATATCATTGTGTTTACTAGATGCTGTTTAGCGTGATGCTGCCACCACCATGCTTCACAGCATAAATTGGATTTTTAGATGTAGAGAAGGGGTGGCAAAGTGGTTAAGGTGTTGGACTGATATGTGTGTCAGAAAAAAACAGGGTTAGATTCCCAGCACTACTCAAGCATTGGAGTTAAGGCCCTTAACTCCAAATTTCTCAGTTGTAAGGCGCTCTGGATAAGGGTGTCGGCCAAATGCTGTAAATGTAGATGCCCATTTTTTCCATCTAACCTAGCTGAAAGGACCGAAGGTGTCAGTTCGGTGGTGCTGGAAATTGAACCCAAGATATTTTTTAACCACTGAGCTAGTACGTCAAGCTCATTAGCATAGTAATTTTGTTAGGTTTGCTCCGATTAGATCATATCCCTTCTCAGGTTAGCAAATCGGTCACATATCAGCCAATTAGAGTTACCTTTCACCACACAGTTTGGGGGCAGATACTCATGCAAGACATTGTGTTACAGTTTGACGCAACATCCTACTGTTAATTACAAACCTGCTAACCCCCGAATATTAGTTTATCTTATAACATCATTCAAAGAATTTATTAGTCCATATGTTATAGCTTCACTTGTCCTAACTGCTGAGTACAGACCTTCAAACACATCAGGTAGGACAAACTGGGGGCGGTTACGCCGCCAATCAGCTTTCAGATCACTGAGACGAGATCAGGCTTCTTCTGGAATTAAGAACTAGAGGAAGGAACGGATCTGTGTCCAGCTGGCTGTTCTTGCCGTCTTTCATTCATCACTTTCTCGCTGATGGCTTCCACATGTCTTTGTCCGGTCGTTGTGGCAACTCGCAGTCTCACAGTGTGTACTGAGTTCGGGCTGTTCTCATTTACTTCACATGCTTCATTATCTACTAGGGGCTTTTATTCAGTACTTGACATCAATAGCTTATGTAAGAAGAAGACCGCGTTCATGCTGTTCGTCTGTTTATACGGTACTGCTTGTGTGTGTGTTTATTTTCTATACCCGCTTATTCCCTAACTCGAGGTCACAGGGTTCTGCTGGAGCCTATACCAGTGCACATAGGGCAGGAGGAAGGGGTACACCCTGGATGGGTTGCCAGTCTATCGCAGGGTCACACATAGAAAACTTCCCCCTGCTTTTCACCCTCTGTGCACTGGAATAGGCTCCAGTAGACCCCTGTGACCCTGTGTTGGGGAATAAGTAGGTAGAATATGAATGATTGATGAAGGAATGAGGGTAGTAACAAAGCTGAGATGATGCAAAGTGACGTCACAGAATTTTTTTTTTATATATACAACACCAGGGAGCCGTCAGACCAAATCCCAATAGCCAGTCAGAGTTCAGCCTGCCTTCACATGCTGTTCGTGGCAAAATAGTGGATAAAAACAAATAAAAAAATAATTTCTAATTCAATAATATTTGAATTTATTGATATATTCATTGAGTTGGGTTTTTTCCCCACAAAGTGTTTCTCTTTCATGACATTTTATCTTTTAACTTCCAAAGCTTTAATATTTTTTAACTCTATTCCTGCTATAAGATAAACATTAAATTTCCCGAGTTTTCCAACACAGAAAGAAAAACTATAGTTAACAAAGGAATGTTTTTTTTTTATTTTTCACTCGCCCAAGCACTCGATTAAAGATAAAGAAATAAATGCTGCATTATAGAAAAGGTTTATTCCCCCTTCTACACCAAACATACAGATTATTCTGTTAATGTAAACCTGGACGTTAGTGTGTACTATTTACATTTACTTTACACACAGCACAAACATAGCTTAAATGCTAAGATAAAAAAATTAAGGCGGGAACTTTTCAAAAGCGGGGATTTGACCTGTTCTGAATGAAACAGAAAGAGAACTTGAGAATACAAAGGATGGATAGAACATCCAAAAATGGTTGATGGATAGTCTTAGAGACATGAGGTCCTCGGGTTGTCCTCAGTCTTTAACTGATCCCGGTTGAGCAGGTAGTCCCTCCTTTTGTCTCCACTGTGCGTTACGCATCTTGCACCATTTCTACAGAAGAGAAGGGGCACATTTGTACATATTAGGAGAAACAATTTTATTTAATTTTATGTATTTGTTTTTGTTAAATCCATCTTTGGATCGTGGATTTGAATGCGATCACACACAATATTTAAAAATTAGCCAATTTCACATAACCACCAGCTTTTTGATTTAAGCTAAAGAAAGACGATTGCATGAATAATCTTCATTTAGATTTTTTAAAAATGCTACAAAAACTGATTTGGACTGCTGAAAATTGCTAAAAAAATTTTTTTGGATTTGCCCAATAGTGGGTGTCGATTTCCACCTTTTTTTCCCAAACTGAAACGTAGGACATGGATGTTATCACTCGGCCAACAATAGGTGCAATTTGAGCTATTAAATGTCTCATGTAAGTGTTTTGTTGTCTATACCAAAAACAAGCCTTTATTCTGTTAGAAAAGATCAGAGACTAGGAATAGCATTAAGTTTAGATCTTAAAAGACCAGCATTAAACAACCCACACCCAAACATCTAACACTGTCTTTTAAACGTGCGAAGGGAGTAACCGCAAAATAATCTTTTGTTTTTTACATTAATTTCTATTATTAAGCACCTGTTAAAGAATGATTTTTATTAAATAGAATGTAAGAAATAAAAAGGAAAGAAAAGGCTGAGGTGTGAGGCTGTAAGGAGAAGGTTGATAACTGTAAGCAGAAGAAGAATTTGTCAAGTTATAGTCTGGGGCGAGAGTTTGGGGCGGCGTGATTTATAAAACGGTTAGAGTGCGAAGCGGAACTACTGCGTGGTCCCCGCGGCTTGACATGACACTACAAAGAAGAGACAGCAAAAATCGGTCTCACAAATAATAACGAGACCTCAAAATGACCCTTTTTATGCTTCAATAAAGCCTAACAGATGCTTACACTCTTAAATGTGTTTAACACATATAAAATCTGGGGACATGTACTTTAAAGGTTCATCAGCCTTTCAAGAAGGTGCAACCGGTGAACTTACCACAGGGGTATGTGAACCTAAACGTAAACAATGTGTGAGAAGTCTCCAGAGAGGACATCATTTTAGACAATGCCGATTGCTCCATCTTAGTGTCACAGTGTCTTTAGTTGCCAAAAATGTTTCTTTTACTTCATCGCCACTTTTGTAAAAATGGATGTCAGTTCGAGGGGGTTAATAACCACTACTAGGGCAGTAGGAAAGGTGTGTGCATGGTGCTTTGGTTGTTATTTAAGGATCAAGGATGATCGCCATGACAACAAGTAAAGAATATTTGGGGTTTTTTGCATGCGGCTCTACAGTGTACAGTTACAGGTTCCAGTGGTAAAAACATCCTTTCATTTCACTAGTGGACACCCAGGTCGTATGTTGTCATGTTTTGGCTCCAAAACCTGTGGACTTATGACAATAGATTGCTAACAAAATATTTATCGGCATTGCCATGATGTCATTGTGAGTTTGAGCCAATCAAGAAATCAAACTCCACCCACCCTAATCCTAGCACACGCAAACACAGACAAACGCTCTGCTGCTATTTCTATTCAGGACAGCCATCGGGTTAAGGCAGTTTGGCACAGACGTACGGGTCACATCACGTTTCGATTTAACTTCAAGTTCCTAAAATTCAAATCCAGCGTTCAGTGATGGATTTCCCCGTGACGCATTTGCATTGGAAATCATGCAGGTTACACACACGCAGGTTACACACTCCAGGGATTTCTATTTTATTTTTAATTACCACAATGCTGCTGAATTCTATCTATCTATCTATCTATCTATCTATCTATCTATCTATCTATCTATCT
>JAOTQW010086766.1:0-11299 GCA_026260075.1 Sisor rabdophorus | reverse complement strand
AACCGGAGTACCCGGAGGAAACCCACGCAAGTACGGGGAGAACATGCAAACTCCACTCAGAAAGACCCCAAGCCTGGGATTCGAACCCAGGACCTTCTTGTTGTAAGGCGACGGTGCTAACCACTTCACCACCGCGCCGCCCTTCACATTTTCATTTCTTTTTATTTGGGTCATGGGTTTCATATACTATATGAAATGTGAATGGGGATTTACTTTACTGCAACAAATTTCACTGTATGTAATTTTACAGTTGTGTGGAAAAACCCGTAACTTTTTTTGTGTAAAATAAATGCTGCATAAATAAGAAAAATATCTTTAAAAATCCTTTTCTGCCAACTCGCAGGGTTTTCCTCTGTCCTCATGCAATGCAACATTCTAGTCCTGCTAGGCATTTTTCTGTTTTGACAGTAACGACCGACAGGACATGTCTGGGAAGTTGGTGCTCAACAGATCCGCTGTGTAAAAGAAGTTACTGCTACTCCCCACACACAGTTTGTGCTTTGCAGGCATTACAGACAAGTTGATTACTTAACTGTATTTGTAAAACTATGCAAAAGCACCGATGTGTATTTTCCTCGCTATGAGAGAGCCCGTTTGGCACGGTGGGAAAATATTTAGGTAGTTTGACAGGAAAGACGCAATAGCTCCAGGGATGGCCTAGCAAATTTGTGAGCCCTGGTCTTTCTCAGGCTTATGCAAGTAGGTTTGCCATGCCCACTTAAAAAAAACAACTTTACATACCTTTAAATTTATTTATGATTTAAAATGTATTCTGCTCTTATATACTGCCATGATTAGTGAGATTTTTCTTACAGGAGAGGTACAGGAAAAACTGGATAGCTCATTGGTTAGATTTCTGGTTGGAGAGACTGTGGAATATCGCTGTTTTAATTAGCATCATACCCACTTCTTTTAGTAACAATAAGCACCGTCGGATCCTGTTTAGTAATAAATATGTAGCTTCTGACACTAAAATAATTGTTGATAGTTTGTGATTTCCAGAATTTAGCTGATCAATGTAAAGAAATAACAGTGCCACCAGAATCTTAAAAAAAACAACAACTTTGAATCCAGATGTGCAAAGTAAGCATCTATGATTGATTGCAGCTGTGACTGAGTATTGATATAAGGAGGTGAATACTTATGTAGCTGATCATTTGTTGGTACACTCGACTGTTTAATTCGGTCTCTTGGCTCCTCTTTTCGGTTGTCTCCTGTCTTGCACCATATCACACTGACCCCACAGTCACACACTGTCTTCTGTCCTGCGTCGTCTCGCGCAGTCTTCTCTCATGCGTTGCCCTGTGCCAGCTCCATCCACTCATGCACTCTCCCGGGCTGTGTTGCGTCCCTCCTTGTCTTGCGCTGTCTTCAGTCACGTATGGTTGTTTGCCTCGTTTTCAAGGTTGAGGTTTTAAGGTTAATAAGGCCATGCAGTGTATCAGGTTTTTTAGCAGTCACAAACTCCATTGTTTGTTAAAAGATAATGGCAAAGGACTGATTGTTGCTTAACACTGACTACAACTACAATATCTTTATTCAGACCCCCTGGAAGAGCAAAAGGTTTCAGGATGAGACGTTACAGATTGTGGAAATGGGGGGGAGGGTGTTAATAAATACTTTTAAGATCCTTTTTTTTCTTTTTTGCATACTACAAGAACTAGACGAATCCCACTCCACTCACCTTAATCTTGACAGGAAAAGAATCATTAATCTGTTAAAAGATCAATAAACAAACTGGAGTATTGTTTTCTGCTTGACTCCAGCAGTGGTGTTACGATTGAATGCGACCGTTAGGATGCTTTCAAATCCTCAGCAAGTGGATTAATTTAATAAAACAAGTTTGTTATAAACAAGAGAAGCCATTGTGCTTTTTACCCTGAGGTTTAAAGGAGGAGTGGGGGTGGTGGAACCGAGGGATCTTGAAGAAGAAAAAGTGGTGGAGATGTGGAATTAGGATTTTGAGAAATATTTGTGGTTCAAATGGCAAAACCGCGACGCTGAGCTCACCGTGCAGGAATCTCCTCACCCGAGTGTGCACAAAAATGCAACCATCATTAAGTTTGCACCCGTCCTACATAAACCTGCTTCCTGGGTCTTAAAGCAATGCTCCGAAAACATGTACCCAACCTCCATCTTAATCTCTCTCTCTCTCTCTCTCTCTGTCTCTGTGTTTTTCTACACACTCGCACGCGCACACACACGCACTCAAATCAGTGGGAAAGTATGGTAGGGGAGACAGACGGCAAACAAACCCTCAAAAAGGATGGCCAGTGTTATTTTAAGCCGTCTGTGGTTCTGGATAGCAGGCGTGCTTTGGGAAAGACTTTCTTTCGTTGAAATCACCTAAAAAAAAAACATGAGTAGCCTAGTCATTGCACTCGTTAAACCCAAACGCTTGTTCTCTTCTCTTTAGATTGGGAATCTGCTTTCTATTTCCAGCACAACAACATAGCCCAGAAAGAATTGGGGCAGATATAAAACCTCCAAACACTGTTTTATCTCGTCTTACTGGCATCTGGTTCATTTTTAGTTTCAAGATCTAAGTCCCAAGAAGTCTTGTGAAAAATAATCTTAATGTATATGCCTCCGGTATTAATGTTTCAACAGCCTGTAGGCAGAGATTGTCAGTCTGTCTCTATGGACCAAAAGGAAATCTGACATGAAAATCAACCAATCATTCGATTCGTTGGTCATGTTTAGAAGTATAAAATCAATGCATCAACAACAAGCAAATGAAAAATGGCGTCAAACTTTGTTTTGTAAAAACCTGCAAATGTTCACTGGACCAAATGGCTTACAGAAGAAAAATACGGGTTACATTTCTTTTCTCGTTTTTTGGTCCCTTTCATTTGATCCTAAAGTGTGGGAATGGGCTCATTAAGCGACTATTGCACATGCACATATTGGCATGTTAATTCTGAAATTAGAGATATAGTTAAGCTCTATTGTGCACCCGACTATAGTCGTAAACATGGTGGCATCCATCAAATTTTATTTTATTTTTTTAGTTTTTCATGCAGCTTTAAGGTATTTTCTCACTGATAATACGTGACTATATTGTGGTTTAGCATATTTCATTGTTGGCTGCTTTTTTTGTTTCATTCTATGGAAGTGCATTGCTCTTAAGGGATTATATTTATTTGCCGTCACGTAGTCTTTTTTCTAGGTTGACCCAAATCACCTCGCTTCAGGTTATCTCCTTTCAATACCCTGGTGATTAAATCCCACTAGCGGTGTTGTGATGTTTCAATACAATTGTGTGAAGTATCAGCAGTCTATAAATTATGAATGCAACTGCACCGCATGAACACTAGCAGCATTTTGGGTGTACACTGGTCATGTGGGCATGCACGTTCATGACCTGTGCAATCATCTGCACTTGCTCAGTAACTGATGTCATGATGGATGGTAATTGCAGTTCGAATTAATTTTGTACTGTATGACTATGTGAACTTAACGGGTTTAAATGGAACCCTGAGGACTTTTGCATCGAAACCATTAGTACGATTTGCATTTATTGACGTTATAATGATTTTTATTCAGTATTATGCAGACTGAAGGATACAATGTTTTGTTTTCTCATAAATGCAAAAGGAGGGATTTAATTCACAATTTATTTCTTTGCAGTTAAAAAAATAGTCTAATGTTTACAAAAAATAGTTTTTTACTCTCGAACAGCTTCATACAGTGATTGTGAAAAGGGGATAGGTTCCATGTTTGGTCTGCTACCTTTTCAAGATGTCATTCCATTGATTCTTTCTTTGCTGATGTCTACCAAATTCAAGCAGCTGATTAAAGTTTTGACCTTTCCAGTATTTGGTGATGTGGAAAAGCGCTCTGGTGTTCATAAATTTCTTAAATTAATAGTGGTTTGTTAGATCACCAAATGTATTGAGAACCCAAAAACTGGGCAGGAAAAACTTGTTCCCTGAAGGCAGCCAGAGACTACTATTCTGACATGAATAAAAGTTTATCCACTACCTCGATGCTAGAACAGTCTTGAGGCAGACTTTCCTTGTATCCTAACAGATGGTTGACCCGAGGGCGCATGGGGGAGTAATTTGGTAGGCAAGCATCAGTGGATTTAACATGAAAATTGTAAATTAATCGTTGGTGTTGCTGATAGGTCTTAGACCAGAGCTGTAGGAGAAAGATCTCACATCTGGTGCTAGGCGCGCTCTTGGCATTTAAATCCTCAAATCCTCAATAGATTGTTACTGTCGTTCATCTGCGCAGATAGTCAAGACTTTTACTCCTTATGTAATTGGTGGTGATTTTCTGATGTCTCCGCTCCAAAGGTCAGTGGGGCTAACAGTCGAATCAGGTGCTGTTTTACTCTTCAGTGTTCGGCTCACATACTGCTGGAATTTGATGCACTATGTAGAATTTCACATGTTGTTCAGGCATTGCGGTGTTTCAGTGTCTTGGTGTGCATTTTCATTTTTGTCAACCATGTATAGAAACACCATGTAATTAGGTCCTTTTCTCTGGTTCTGCCTCCTGTTGGGCAATGCACTGATTATGAAATAGGACCATAGGGCTTGACGCACTGACTTTGACCAGGAAAAAAAGTTCTTTTACGTCGAATTGTGGGGAAAAATGCAGAAACGAGGAAAAACAATGTTTGATCGTTAACAATGAATGTATTTAATATTCTTAACGTCCTTTTTTTTTACTCTCCAACTATACATATTTGAATAATTTTTTTTACTCCTGTTCAAATAAGAGGAAGTTTATTAATATTTCAATATGTATTGCAGGAAAAAAAAATCTCGGCTGTTGAATTTAATCTGAATCGAACACCTTTACCACTGACTGACTTGCATATTTTGTTTCCCCTTTACCTTTTTGTTAAATTGTACATACTAAACAACTGGCAACAAAAAGCTCCTAGAGCTTCTCGAGATATGAAAAACCTTCTTATAAAATAACTCCTCCTCCATCTGTCAGACATTAGTGTGTTTATAATTAATTTTCCTTTACAAAGGTACATAGTCAAGTACATTTGTGTAACCATGACGTATGTTCTACATACTTGCCAGGTTAAATGGACATGAAGAATAAAAAAAACACCATCTTTAAATCTACTTACTGCATGCGCAATTAAAATTTAGCTACGTTTGAATACCTTTTTAAATTGCTAAAAGATTTAAGATTTAAATTTTTCTGAACACTTTGGCCAGTTTTGACCAAAGAGCTTCTTGCACTTTTCTGCAGTGCAGCGACTCCTATAACCAGGAACAATAGAAGAACCGGACCTGATGATGTGATTGGTGTAATTAACTTTAAACCACCTTCGGGAAAAGGTTGAAACATGTCTGGTGGACAGAACAGCAAGAAGAGAAACGTATTGAGTTACAGAGGGAAAAGGAGTGTGTGTATAGGACTATTCTTTGTTTTCTGTTGGCTGCCATGGTTTGGTGATCTAAAACCCTTGTAATGTGGGCCCATTTAAGTAGAAAAGCGTCTACCAGTCTTTAGAATGGAAAATCCATCAGATCTCTATTCTTTGCTATTTGACAGCGTTACAGTATACTATTTAGTATTATATGTGTGTGTATATGTATGTATGTATGTATGTATGTATATATATATATTATAAAATTTATTTTAATTCAAATAACCATGGTGTTTTTACATCACTGCACTGCTGCCAGTTTTGCATCCACTGTAAAATGCTGCCTGTGGCCCAAATGCATGCTTTGTTTGGTTTTACCTCCGGATTTTGGGTTGAGTCAAGGTTGAGCCTCTGCATAAGCATAATTACTGTTTTAATATCTACCAAAACAAACCACACAAGTGTTTGTTTAAACCCTGAACTTATACGTGCATCGCGAAGACCACCATGTCTGGGATTTGCTTTCTATCCGTCAGTGCATGCGTTAATGCATGTGGAGAGGATTTGATATTTTCCTGAAAATCACTGACCATTGAAACTATTAATTAAAACAGTAAATTAGTATTTAAAACTAACGTTAACGTAACATTCAACGTTCATGTGTGAAAGCAAAAAACAGTCAGTGGAAAAGGTGTTTGACTGCTGATTCAGATTAAAATATAATTATTTGTAAAAAAAAAAAAAAAAAAACAAAGCTCTGTAAAGATTTCTTTATTTTAGAATGCTAGAATTTTGTAAGGAAGTAAATTTGTGTAAAATATAATAGATATATAAATACAATAGTACAACGATGTAAAAGTGTTTTATGATTGTTTGGAGATTCAAATAAAAGTAAAATTACACCAGGGGCGGCGCGGTGGCGCAGTGGTTAGCACGGTCGCCTCCCAACAAGAAGGTCCTGGGTTCGAATCCCGGTCACAGGGCGTTTCTATGTTCTCCCCGCACTTGCGTGGTTTTCCTCCGGGTACTCTGGTTTCCTTCCATAAAACATGTGCGTTAGGTTAATTGGTGATTCTAAACTGCCCATAGTAGAGAATCTGTGTGGCCCTGCGATGGACTGGTGACCTGTCCAGGGCGTACCCCTGCCTCTCGCCATGACCCTGAAAAGTTCTGGAATAAGCGGGTATAGAAGATGAATGAATGAAAGAATTTACATCATATAGACGTCACTGTATGGATCAATTACAATTAATCTTAGTAAAAGCTACGCAAGTGATGGTTAAATGCCTTTCTTGGTGGCATGGTGGTTAGCACGCTTGCCAGGAAGGTGCCGGGTTGGATGCAAGGAGTCTTTCGGTACAAAGTTTGCATGTTCTCCCCGCGAACATGCGTGAGTTTACTCTGGGTACACCGGACCCTGGAATCGAAACCATAATCTATTTGCTTTAATTCCTCAAACCCCTGATTCTGTCGGTACATTTCCCCAGGTCTGGTTAAAAAAAAAAAGGTGCGGAACTGGATAATTATGCAATGCAGCCAGAAGCAGATTGCAGAAGGAGCTCGGCGTGTGCTGAATTTTTTGTCTAGTATCTGAAGCCGTTTGGTACGGACGGGACCGAACAATTTCTCTGCTTCCTTTACAACAATGGTGCTCTCATAATTGCACACTGCCAGTCACCGATACGCAGTGAAGCCGATGACCTCAGTGGTCAGTCTGTTTGTTCAACCTAATGACCCTCTGACATGACACTTCATCTGCCAGTCACTTGTGTTTGCACTGTAATATACCCTTTAAACACGCGCTGCAAGAGAACAGCATCTCGGGTACGAATTTGTCAACAGTCACTGTATAATCAAATGAATTCAGTCAGTTTTTATTTTATTTTTTTCCCTTACTGGTTTTTATGTTCAATATGACTTATTAAAGCAGCACATCCTATTTATACTCGCACTCTATCCCTCTGACTCTCACCCTTTTTTTTTTTTTTTGCTGTCTCTCCCTATGGTACCAATCAACTCCTCTTCACATGTCCAAGAAAACAGCAGGGGAAGTCTAGAAGCCCGTAGTAAACAATATTATCAACTAACCTGAAAATACCAACGTGTAAATGAAACACAAACGCATGTACAATCAACTCTAGTGGAGTGTGTCGGTGTGTTTCACAGGCCACATTGTAGAAGGATTCGCAAGGAATTTTTTTTTTTTATATACATTAGCGCGCTTCCCTTGGTGATTAGTCTGCAGTCGAGAGCAGTGCTACTTTGATCACGCACCCAAAGGAAAGATGTGTGTGTGTGTGTGTGTGTTGTTTTGCTCAGAGAAAGGATGCAGAAGGAAAGAAGCTTACCCCAAGCACTGTAAAACACCTTGATTGGGAACGCATGCTCCACATTTCACACACATTGTAAAGGCTTGTCCAATTAAACAGTAGCAGCCAGAAGACCTGAGGAAACCAGACTGCAGAATTCCCAGTAATTTAAATGTATAATTTTTCTCAGCGTGTTACATTTTTTCATCCATACCTCCGAATGAGACATGAGAATGGGACATTTTCATTTGTGGCATAGTTTCTTCAGTGTGTGTGCTTTTCTCTGTACTGATGACCTTCAAACTCTATGAACATAGATAGAAATGGCGAATTTTAATGTTAAACAGTAAAATCTCCTGGAGGTTGGCTTAATGGTCTTGCTGAAGGCCCCTAACAGTGTCTGATTAGTGGTGGTAGGGTCTTTGTGGTCTTTAAATTAAATCACCTTGAAAATTTGCCTGTTACATTGAAGCCATATAAGCTCAAACGATATTCAATGACAAAATATTTTTCTAAATGTCAACGTTTTCGCTAGTGTTGGCTAATTATTTTAGCCATAATAGAAACTTTTTTTTTGACTGGATTGGTTAAACCAGAGTAGCAACTTCAGTTTGAATTGAGGGAGTGTGTGTGTGTATGCTGATTCTGCTTAGCGATTATGCACTAAAGAATATATAAGCTATTAATAGCCACCCACAGTTCACTTGGCTCTGTGTTATAGGACACTGGAGGACTGTACAAGTGTTTGAGGAGGCGGAATTGTACCATGTTTAAATATGGAAAGAATTGCATTCAGGTTGCTGGTATCATCATCATTTAGAATTGTAGTAATGAATGTGAGCTGCTGTGTTGAGTGTATCTGATCGTCCCCCCCCCCCCACTTTTTTTTTTGCTCTCAGATCTGATCCACTGCACCAGTGAGATGAATGTGAATGTGCCCCAGCTGGCTGACACTCTGTTCGAGCGCACAGCCAACAGCAGCTGGGTGGTGGTTTTTAAGGCCCTCATTACCACACACCACCTAATGATGTACGGCAATGAGGTAAGAGACTCATGTGCGCACGCACACACACACACACACTCTATACTTTACTCTACTGCAGTTCTGCTTGAACAAAATGGAAGGGCCTTGTCTTTATCACACACACCGCATAATGATGTATAGTCACCTTAAATATGCAAATTTGCATTCTGCTGGAATAGGGGAAAATGAAACCTATTTCTGTACGTTAAATATTTACCCATGGTGTAATAGTTACAACGGTGTCACACCCAAACAGCAATTTGACTCGTTGTACACACTTGCTAAATGTAAATAGAAAATTATTTTATAGCGGGTCGCTACTTGTAAAAAAATTATGATGATTATGTTTATAAGTTGTTTCTATCTTTGTGTATTAGATGAGGAATGTCAGGGACAGTTGGAGGACATCTGTAGACAGTGTACCAGTTGGGACACAAAGATAAAGTGCTGCTCTTTAGGGTACATGTTTATCAACTACACACTACACAGTGCTTTAATGCATTTGCGAAGGACATATGCAAAGGACGGGATACAGTTACTTCTAATTTATATACCTGGGCAAGTACGGGGTTAAGGGGGAAAATATGTATGTGTGTATGTGAAGTGCTAGAGCGTTCCATCTTGTGCGCACTAACAAGCTGGGAGAAAAGGAAGCAAAGGAGACACAATCCTATAAGAAGTCTTTCTCTTGTATAGGGTATATTTTGATGATGATAATTAGGTATTATCTAGTCTGACCTTCTGACCACCACCAAAAAATTCTGACTTTATAACAGGTCGTCTGGCAGGTAATCACAGTTTTTTTAATCCTATGGAATCTAGGTTTAAATGCATGAGATGTTGCATATGTATGTTTATTAAATTATGTTTATTTATTAAAAACAGCATACATATCATTTATACAGTGAAACAGTTGAATTGCAGCTTCAGAATGTCGTCTGTAAATGCGTTAAACGTGTGTGTGGCAGGTTTATATCTCTTGGTGGAGACTGCATGTCTATAGGAACATCTGGTAGTTTGTAGATTTGGGGTTTTTATAAAATGAAGCTACCTGTTTTTTTTTGTTTGTGTTAAATACGAGACAAAAGATTTCTTTTAATCCCCCAATGTTACAACGGTTGGATTAGATTAGGTATAGTCCTAACGTTAATGCGCTATGTTGATAAGCACTGTGGGAGGGGGTATGTGAGAGTACGCATGTGTGAGTTATTATGGGGTGGGAATTTTAAAGGATCTGGCTTGTAAAGCCCTGATTAAGTGTTTGGGTTACAGAGATAAATAACAGCCTGCTGGTAACACCATTTAATGAGACCTGCCCTAAAATGAACACACACAAAAACACACACGCGCATGGAAATGAAACAGTCTTCAGATGTTGGATTAAAATGAAGTGCATGTGGGTGGATGATAACTTGTCCCACCCGGACACGATCTACAGCAACAGCATATGGGATTCAGATTCCAAATTGGTCCCACCTTAGTATGTAAGCAGTACCAAAGCAGTGCGATAAATGAATGAAGAATGTTTTTGAAAGTCAATTTTTTTTTTAAATTTCTGTCACTTCAAGCATAGTCCAGTAATGCATCAATCCAACAATGTTCCATAATGGCGCAGAGGTTGGCACCGTTGCCTCACAACAAGAAGGTCCTGGGTTCGAATCCCAGGCACTTTATAGTAATTATAGTAAAGATTTGCTTAGGCATGGATCTTTGGGGTGAGCGTATACATTCAGTATACATTTATGACCATTTTAAAAGAAGCTCTTATCCAAAGTGACTTGTTTTTGTTTTATTTTACTACCTAATCAACAGGACGTTAAGGGCCTTGCTCAGGGGCCCAGCAATGGCTGCTTGGGGCTTCAGGGAATTAAATCCACAATCATCTGATTAGCAGTCCAACACATTAACCACTGACCTTTCACTAGTTATGATCTCACTGTGACTGCACTTGTGGAGGATGCAAACGAGTGAGGAAGCTTGTTACACATTCCATCGCCGTGGGGGTGGGGGTCATAGAGTGTGATGCATGATAAGCAAGCTAATAATTACCACACACAGACACAAACGCACTTCCCATGCTCTCACCGCTGTAAACCCCCCCCCCCCCCTCACCACAAAGAAGGGGGAGGGGGGAAAAAGGCATCAGCAGGTGGGGATGTAGCAGGAGAAAGTGGCCACCTGGTGTGGATACACATGGATGTTTTTTTTTGCTTCTGTGTTTTCATTAAAAAAAAGAGGCAGAATAACGTTTCAGCGTTCGTATAGCTTTAAATAAAGACTCGTTCTTTTTATTGCTTGCATTTATATTTATTTGATCAAACCACTTATCCAGAAAGACTACCTTTAAGCTGAATGATTATTTACGTTTTTCAACAGTGCAGCAGAGAGTGAAAGGTCCTGCCCACTGTTGGCTGCTTGGTGGTCAAAAGTTGAACCCACAAGCTTTTATCATCAGTCCAACACCTTTACACCAAGTTCCTAGTGATGCTAAGGATCACAATTGGCCCGCAGTTTGTTTTAACTTGCACAGTTATATTTTTATTTGAAATATTGCAGAGGCAATTTTACTGCCAGATATATATATATATACACACACACACACACACACGCACACATACATACATG
>JAOTQW010086725.1:0-11307 GCA_026260075.1 Sisor rabdophorus | reverse complement strand
ACTGTGGGATTCGAACCCAGGACCTTCTTGTTGTGAGGCAACGGTGCTAACCACTTCGCCACTGTGCCGCCTTAATAACAATTTATTTTATATTTTTAATATTAACACCACTGAAAGTGAGTTGTTAGACTCCTTAGCTTGCTAGTTCATGCAATTTTATATAAGTTCAGCATGTAGCAGCACTGTAGAGACTAATAATCTCCATATGGTGACAGATCTATATTAACATTTCTTTCATTAGCAGATACTTTTAACAGGAATATCAGTTACACTATATTCACAAAAGTTTGTGTTCACCTGACCATACTTTATTTTCTTACTTACTTCACTGGAACTAAGGCACTCCAACGCTGTTCCATCATAAAAATGACCCTGAGCACAGACAATACAAAGTCTTTGTATTGTATAAAACACCTAAATCCATTTTTCTCTGCTGATTAATACCAGACTAAATAAGCAGTGTGTACAGCCCTTTATTTATTGTGGCTGGGTTTTTTCAATATTGCTTTGTTTTAATTTCATGACTTTTCCCATGTTTTTGACCTTGCTACACCCCTTCACTCTCACTCTTCCCATTCTCTCATGTCTGTCATTTTGCCCGCACTAAACCTATAAACTGCTAAATGATTTAAAAATGAAATATATAAAATATAATTTTATTTATTAAAAATAAAATTAATTAAGAAATGTAATACATAGATAGACCAGGGATGTTCTATTATCTTTGCTTATTTGTGCATGTATGACATACCATCATTAGAAACGAACAGCTTGTGCTTCATTGAAAAATCTCTTTCCTGAAACATCTCATGATACAGATGAGGTTATTTAATTTTTAACATTGTTTAGCCTGCATTAATGCATTCAATGTGTACAGTGTAGATGAAAACTGGCCATCTTAAATTAGCTAACGTTAGAACCCTTTTCATTTAGTTATATCGTACGTCTTGTGTGTCTATAATTTTGATTTTGTCTTTATCCTGTCTTTAATATTGTTTTATAATTAGGGCATTAAATGAACTGAAATTCTGTTGGGTCATGTGGGTGCATTTATACTTGTACTATTATTCTTCTGCAATACACAGACGCAACACTAGATAGTGTCAACAGTAACAGTAACAGTGGAGACTTACCCAGCCAGGACAACTCTTAATACCACTACTATTACATTGCAATTATAGCAACTATGAAAACAATATAACAGGGCATTTAAATACAAGAATTTTTTATTAAAGCAAAAAAAGCCCTGTTAAAATTAACTTTAAACCTCTAAACTACAACCACAACTCTACCACACATCTGAAGCATTTCACAATCGATATTAATTCAATAACATCACAAAAACATTAAAAATATAAATAGTCTGCAACTGGCAAAAAAGTGGCAAATAAAAACTCTGCCGCGACCCTCTTGCTGTGAGGTGAACGTGCTAACCACTACACCACCGTGTGCCCTCGTTTTATTCAGGTCTTAATTAAATGCTGCTACAAATTAAATTAAAACCCTTACTGATATATTTGAATACATTATGTAGAACTAAGTACATAGATTATCCAAAAAGTTAATTAGGGCCCCAAATGCAAGAATTGTGTAGCTTTTGACAGAAAAAGTGTATCCATATCTATAAGATTTGTTCAAGCTTTTTCATATAAATCCCCAAAGTTATGAAATAGCCTCCCAGTTTATGTCAGAGAATCAGACACAGTCTCAGTATTTAAGTCTGAACTAAAAATGTATCAGGGCATTTGACTGTTTTTACTTTTCATTTTACTGAAAAAGGAACAGATCTGGGGGACTCATGGATGCTAGTATTCTGGTGATCTGGTATGTTTACAAGGTGTCTTTCACACGTTTATTGGTGACCCAGGTGTACTGTCGGTGAGAGTGTCTGGTTGCTTTACATAACAGGGATCCCGTATGTCTGTGCCTCCCCTGGTTGTCCTTTCAGTTATACTGTTACTGTCTTGCTGGCGTCCATGTCTGCACCATACACTTAATACATTTTACTTTAACACTGACTGTGACAATCTTGATTCCAAGATGAAGTGTTTACATGAACACTGACTAAAGTTAATAGGTAAATGTACATGGGACTTACAGTCAGATTTGATCTGTTGAACAGCTGTGCCATACGTCATTACATGACTTGTACAGTATGTCACTGGATAAGCACACTGATTGACATGTTGACATGTCCTGTTGATCAGATTAAAAAGGTTTAAACCACTCTACATTAATTAAATAATTAATTACGTCATTCATTCATTTACCTTCTATACCCACTTATTCCCTAACTTAAGGTCATGGGGGGTCTACTGGAGCCTATCACAGTGCACATGGGGTTAAAAGGGGTACACCTTAAACAGGTAGCCAGTCCACTGCAGGGTCACATAGACGAACAACCACACACAATCACGCTTACACATATGTTCAATTTAGAATCACGAGTTATACATGTACATGTATAAAACTGGAGAGCCCAGAGTAAACCCATGCAGGGAGAACATGCAAACTCTGCACAGAAAGTCCCCTTGCCTGGAAATCAAACCCGTGACCTTCTTGCTGTGAAGTGACTGCCCCAGCCACTTTATAATCTAAATAAAATTGTAACCAGATTAGGCTAATCTGTTCTAATTGATGTGTTTATGTGTCACTTTTGATTGTGTCACATCTGATTGTGATTGGATACTTGGGGTCCAAGTAAATGCAGCTACCGTTAAAGCAAAAGTGCAAGACAGTTTAACTGTTAACCTTACCCAGATGCTCTTAATTCTCTTATACTTTATTTAGTTTCTTTTGTTTTCCTCAGAAATCTCAGTCACACCATGCAATGTCTGTGCCGCATCATCAGTGCGGTCACCTATATTCATTCCCCCTAAATCCCCGTCTTCTTTTTCAATATTCCTGTGCCTTCTGATGGTCTGCCGGGTTCTGCTGCATCGTGATTGGTTACAGTGGAGTGTGCGTCTGCGATGCCACTGACTGAGGGATTGTTGCGCTTCAGCACTTAGCTGCCGCACTGCCAAACGAGATCGGAAGCTGCTTATGTAGTACAACGAGGCATAAAGGGATGTTAGGTAATATCCACCTGTGGCAGAAGAGACACAACATAACAGGTAGACAGCAAGTTTCCAGTGTGAGTGTTACTAGAGGCTTAGTTAAGATCACAAACCTTTAGTTAAGTGTTATTTAGTCTTTATCAGCTGGGTTAAATTATTGTTATATTCAGAAAAACTAACCGTATTTCTAAAATTTTATATAATACTGCGAAATAGACTTGCAAATTGCAAATTATAGTGGAAAATAAGTATTTGGTCAATAACAAAAGTTCATCTCAACACTTTGTTATATACCCTTTGTTGGCAATGATAGAGGTCAAACGTTTTCTGAAAGTCTTTACAAGGTTTTCACACACGTGCTGGTATTTTGGCCAATTCCTTCCTGCAGATCTCCTCTAGAGCAGTAATGTTATGGCTGTCGCTGAACAACACAGACTCTCAACTCCTACAGACTTTCAACTCCTTCCAAAGATCTTCTATGTGTTTGAGATCTGGAGACTGGTTAGGCCACTCCAGGAACTTGAAATGCTTCTTATGAAGCCACTGCTTTTGGTACCCAGGCAGTGTGTTTGGGATCATTGACATGCAGAAAGACCCAGCCATGTTCCATCTTCAATGCCCTTGCTTATGGAAAGAGGTTTGCATTCAAAATCTAAAGATACATGGCACCATTCATTCTTTCCTTTACATGGATCGACTGATTGACTGTTGCCATGTCCTGGTCCTTTTGTGGAAAAACAGTCTCAAAGCATGATGTTTCCACCCCCATGCTTTACAGTAGGTATGGTGTTCTTAGGATGCAACTCAGCATTTTTTCCTCTCCAAACACGACGAGTAGAGTTTTTACCAAAAAGTTCTATTTTGCTTTCATCTGAACATATGACATTCTCCCAATCCTCTTCTGCAAACTTTAGACAGGCCTGGACATTTACTGGCTTAAGCAAGAGGTCACATCTGGCACTGCAGGATTTGAGTCCTATGCCTTCCATTTCCTAATAATGGCTACCACAGTTGATTTTCTCACACAAAGCTGCAGATTTCTTTTTACACTTTCTTTTTACACTATTGCAGATTCACCCAGCTTGATGCAGGTCTACAATTTTGTTTCTGGTGACCTTTGCCAGATCTTTGGTCTTGCCCATAGTGGAGTTTGTAGTGTGACTGTTTGAGGTTGTTCAAACAGGTAGCATTAATAACGGTAATGAGTGGAGGACAGTGGAGCCTCTTACATAAGAAGAAATCTTGCTTTTTGTAGGTGACCAAATACTTATTTTCCACCATAATTTGCAAATAAATTCTTTCAAAATCAGGCAACGTGATTTTCTTGGTCCCCTCCCTCATTTTGTCTCTCATAGTTGAGATATACCTATGATGAAAATTACATCATTTTAAGTGGGATAACTTGCACAATTGGTGGCTGACTAAATACTTTTTTTGCACCTTGTATATTTCATCTAAAAAAAAGCAAAAAGACTTCACATACTCATTTTTTTTTGCTTTTTATAGGGGAAAAAAAGTATGGAATACTACATAAATGTTTGGATGTAATTTTTATTTTTGCCAAAAAAACAGAAACGTTGTCATGGATCAATCTGTCTTGAGTTCACCTGTGGGGTCAGTTAAATTTAGTTTTTTATTTACCTATTTACTTATTTTACTACTGGGTCATAGATGCACTACATTTACAGGTACCATTAGCTTTCTACAGCTTCTGTTTTGCAAAAAAAAATAATTTAGATAATTTTTTTATCCAACCAAATTTTAAGTTAAACCAACACTGGTAACCCTGGACCCAATAATTGGCCTTCCATAGTTTAGCTAAAACTAATTTTACATATATTTGGCACTAAAACAAAAATCGAATAAAGTATTTGTCCTTCCTTATAGTAAAAATTGCAATTTTTTTTTGTTACGATAAAGAATAACAAGAACCCACTATATATACACTTTATTTTATATTTAGTTTATAACAATATTTTACCCAGGAAAAACTCAGCAAGGATCTGTTTTCAAGCAGTAAAAAAACACAGCTCTCTTACCTTCTCCCTGTAACTGGGATGGGTCCAGCAGCTCCATCATGTAGTCTGTGTCTATCTGCAGAGTAACAACATCACTACGCAGTAATACCCATGTCAGACAGGGCAGGAATTCATCTGCTCCGAAAACCACACCTATTAGAAAATAGTGGCGTTAATGGTCACACACAAACACACACAAACACACGCACACACACACACACACACACAAACACACACTCGGATTTTTTACGTGTGTTAGCAGTATGTAAACACAACCACCCGATGATGACATCTTCCCTTTCTCAAATCAAGCTGTTTTTAGATGCCAGTTTTTGGTACACAGACCAAGCCCACACCCATGATGGTTAATTGACACTGCCATTTTAGTGTCGACCCACCCTAGTTTCCACCTAATTGTCTAATGTAGTAACCGTGCGGGACCGAGCGGGACATGACAGATTAACCTAATTACTATCTATCTGTCTTTAATTATTATTATTTTTTTTACAGTGGAGCCTTAATAAAACACTAACTTTAACATGACGTGATAAACCATAGAGTGAGCAAGAAGTGAGGAAATTAAAATCTGGATTGTCGCAATGATACTTTGGAGCTGCTGCTCTACCACACTCCACTCTGCTTTGCAAAATTTTTATTTTGTTTACTTAGACAACCCCCACCCTTTGTAGCATTAGCCACCAATGACAGCCAGTAAGTAGAAATGTGCATGTGTATCTATTAGAAAACTCATTAATGCATACACCTTGGGTGATATTATTCGCTTATTCCCCAGCTCAGGGTTACAGGGATCTGTTGGAGCATATCCCAGGCAGGTGTGCACCCTAAACAAGTTACTAGACCATGACAGGGCCACATATAGACGAACAACCACACACTCTTACACTCTTTCCTATGGGCAATTTGAATCACCAATCAATCCAATGTACATGTTTTTGGACTGTAGTAGGAAACCGGAGGAAACTAAGAAACCTACGCAAGCGCCAGAAGAGCATGCAAACTCCCCGGGAATTAAACCCACGACCTTCTTGCTGTGAAGCAAACCTCTACACCACCCTGCTGCCCCTTGAGTAATATCCAAAAATAAAAAAAGAATTTCCAAAGCTTTTGTTAGTATTTATATGGGAAGAGCTTAATCTTTGATTACATCTGGGATCTAGGTCATATGACCCCAGATTTCTGATGCACTCACCAGGCTTGGCATTAGCAGTCATCCTGTGGTAAATGTTTTTACACACTTTAAGCAGCAGTTCCACTTTCAATTGTGGGGAATATTGTTGATGCATGATAGCCCAGCGCTGTTGGATCTTCTCCAGCATGGCTGCATCAGGCAAGCCTGCACCCGCTGTTCCCTCCAGTTCCTCCAGGCTGCAATATTTTAGCGTGTATTGGTTAGCTTGCAGCCGCTGCAGGCTGCCATCCTGCTGTCGTGCTGTCTTCATGCACTTGTACAAATGGAAATACAAAGGCTTCAGAGCAACTTTATGTAAGGCTTGCTCCATCATTGTATCTAGTGATGAGAGTAGAAGATTGTTGATGTGACAATGATGGTCTGGAACATTGGTTCTCAAAGAGACTGTTATGCAAATCTAAGTTAAATTCTTTGATTGCTTTCCTCTTTAATCAATATCATCATATTTATTATCATTAATAATAAGTTATTATATTAGGTGAGCCAATAACCCAATTTAACTCGGGCTAAATTCTACCTTTTAGGTATACAGTATGTATAAACTATATTTATTAAAGAGTATTATTACTATACTCTATTTCATTAATTTAAACCAAATATCCACACAGTTGCCTTTATCTAACATATTACTCTCAGGTCTTCTGGCTATTCTCTGTGTTTTGTTTCTATTCAGTTGTACCTAAAACCACAATATATTGGTTATCATGTAAAGTGAACAAATAAAGTTAATTTTAATTCTTGTATTCTTACCCAACTCAAAGTCAGAAAGGTCTCCCAGAGTTTCTATAATGCTCTGGATTTCAGTAGTATCATACAGCATTTCCCTCAAAGCCGTAAGAGAGGAGCGCACTTCCTGCAGCATCTCTGTACTCGTCACATGACAAGAAGTTCTTAGTTTCAGTGTCTGCTCTGCAAATCCCTTCAGACCCTCTGCAAAAAGACTTCCTTTGCGTTCGCTTATTTCTTGCACACGCTTATTCAAGCGTTTCTGTGGTTTAATAAAGCCACCCAGAGCCTGGCCAACTGCTGAAAGCCTGTTCTTAACCTTGTCAGCCAGTGGGAGGCGTGGTGAGTTTTGGACCTGGCAGGAGGTTACAGCTGGCTCAGATTCAGGCTCCTCTTCTATGCTGCTCATCGACAGAGAATCAAATTCTAGGCATGGCGGATGCAGAGAGGAAGAAGCAGGTGGATTTATCCAGAATTTGTCCTCAATCCAAGAAACTCTGTGCGGTGACTGAGGGATGGGACTGCTGATCGAATCCGCACTCACCCTCCATTGAGGATCTAAAGTACTGGAACTGCTTGCTCTGCGCAAAATCACTTCAGTCACCGGGGAAGTCAGTCCATGGACAAGAGAACCTATGGGTCAGATTAAATCCATCTGGTTCTGAAACAACATTTAAAATGTACCTGTGTGTATAGCATAAAGCAGATGATTTCAAAGACTACACTTATGAATTTTGGGGTAGCAGTTTGAGGGTACACTGGGACTAAACCTAAGAACTCTTTGCAACAGAGATTCTCTAGCATAGATGATCCTGTGCTATAAACATCCTATTTTTTGGAAACCGGCCCATTAACCTTAGTTGATTTTGGTTAGCAAATTGGCTACTAGTTTGTTCAATCTAACACACAGATCTCATTCATCCATTTATTCTTCTTCTATACCCGCTTATTCCCTAATTTGGGGTCTCAGGGGTACATCCTAGACAGGTTGCCAGTCCATCGCAGGGCCACATACAGACAAACAACCACACACTTACATTCACTCCTATGGGCAATTTAGAGTCATCAATCAACCTAACATTTTTGGACTATGGTAGGAAACCGGAGTACCTGGAGGAAACCTAAGCAAGTGCAGGGAGAACATGCAAACTCTGCACAGAAAGACCCCATGCCCAGGATTTGAACCCAGGACCTTGTTGTGAGGCGACCATGCTAACCACTACGCCTTTGCACCGCCCTCACATGCCATGATTTGGTTAATATTAAAGACTTTGAAAGAACTTAATGTTTATAGCAACAGTGATAATCATAATTAATGTTGTGACACTTTTAGTTTTCTTTCATCTCAACAAACTGCATGTTGATGATGTCACAGGTGTGAATCATACACACCAGAAAATTCCCCTCTAATCAGTAGAACTGCCAGGAAATTTGTAGCATGTCTTAACTTCCCTTACAAGGTCACAAAAACACTTTAAGAGTAATATAATGACTAATCTAACAGTCTGAAAATGAAGGTCAATAATACAAAATTTATAAATGGTCCACCATCCACAAGATTTTTCACCTAAGCTGTCCATAACAGCAGAGTCTTCCACAGACTTGGTTCGCTTTTTAAGCCCCGCCCCTGTCCATGGTCTTGTAGTGCTCAGCTTCCTGTCATGCTTAGAGGTGAAGTGGTTATTAGCAAGATTTGAGCTAACATGGGAATGTGTCAGCCAGCCATCTCCATGTTCTTGGAGATACAGAGGGTTGATGAAGCAGAGTGCACCATTGTCTGCTGTTAACTGCAATAAAAGAAAGGAATCTAAAAACACATAAAAGCTGTTTTATAAGTAAGACTAACTAAAACTAAAATACAATATATGAATAAAGGTGTAAGGGCACCTGAGTATTATATACCTAGGAGTTTTTGTTAAAGATATTAATATTGTAATAACCTTTCACCCCCTAGGAAGGTTTTCACCTGAATTAGGGGCTTTGGGTTTTTGGAGATTTTCTTGTTTCCAGTCGGAATTAGTATTGGGTGAGGAGGTCTATGGGTTTTGTCAGTGTTTAGAACAGTTAAAGTTAAGGCTCTGCAGGACACTTGGGTTTTATCACACCAATCATAACACACAGCGTCTTCATAGATCAGTGTTTGAGCATCTAAGTTCCCGTAAAGAAATAATTTAAAACTACAGTAGACAATTCTACACATTCCAGATGCCAGTTCAGAGACGACACAGTTATATGTGTGAGCTGGCTTTTAGCCATAATTTATTGTAGCGGGTTTGGTCAAACACATAGGATGATGACAGTAGCATTCTTACCTGTATGGTGCACATAAAAGCATCATGAGTATCTGCTGTTTCTGGACTCATTGTGTCAGGCAGCAGATCTGTTGAGGGACAAAGCCAGGCCTCTGTAAATAACACACACATATATTAATATTACAGTAACATAATTAATGATACTAATTATTACTATGTCTAATATAATATAGCTAAATCAGTTTTCTAACACCTTGGCTAATTTTACTTGATAAAATAGTCTGTGAATAAAGAAAATTTCCTATGAGGTTAAAAAAATCATTTCATTTGAGGGCATTCTGTTTCCATTCTGAAATAGGACACACACGGACACACACATGGACACACACATGGAGACACATGGACACACACATGGACACACACACGGACACACACACGGACACACACACACACAATATTATTACTGTAATGATATTAAAGAACTAACTTGGACCCAGTTGAGAAACCATAGGCTTTGGTTGTTCGTTTAAGCCACATACCCATGAAGGAATCAACAGACGCAAAGGTAAAACATCCCTTTGGGAGAGATCAAAATAATTTGTACTAGTAGAGATTTTAGCTGTACATTAATGATAATAATGCATCTTGTACAATAACAATAGAGTCTGCAGATTTATTTGTACATGCTCAACTATACAAAACTTGATTTCAGTTTCCTGAATTTCTAACAAAAGCTACATTTCTAGGCATTACCTGCTTAAGTTGTAGAAGAGCACCAGCTGCACCAGATCAATAAAGGCCAGATGAGATGTGTTCAGGCGCGGTGCTGTGAAAGATTAAAAGAAAGCCAGCTTCTATGCGTAAGGCAGAAAAAAACAAATAAAGAAACCAGACAGACTGGTGCTGACTACATTCTCACACATGATCACTAAATGACTACAGCTCTATTAAATCACTCTGCAAATAAATAGCTGAAATTAAAAGCTGGATGTGCCAAGTAGGGTAGTGAGAATGAGTAGGATATTGTACTACAAGAATTGTGCTGTAAAGGTAATCGAGAAACAGATTTTAGTTTTACTTTTAACAAAATCGCTGACAATTTTTTTCCCTTTTTAAGTGGAGAGCCATGATATAGATATATAGCTAGGTCACTGTAGATAGATCTGTAAAGAGGCAGATCACATATGGTGAAAATATATATCACATTTCAACCAAAATACCTTTAAAGATATATTTTTCAGGGTCAAGAAAATACATTCCCGATCTTACAGAATGAGGAACATTTTATTAAGGCTTTCATCTATGTAACCTTTGATCAGCAAACATAACAGAGCTGTAAATGTCTCTGATTAATGTGTAAGGAATAAATACTGTTGTTTTTATTGAGTTGATGATTTTATTGAACATGACGTGTATTTACAGAATATGAACACTGGTCCAGGCAAGCATGAGAAAACAATAAACATTTAGATAGATTCAGAAATACTAAAGTATCATATTAAAATACAGCTGATGAATATAAAAGTATTTTTATAGAAATTTTTAGTGCATGAGAGGATAGAAAGATAGAGCGTTTTTGGGTGGGTGGTGGATGGATGGATGGATGGATGGATGGATGGATGGATAGGTGGATGGCAGGTTGGATATGGATGGAATTGGATGGATAGAATTGAATGGGTTGGTGGATCGATGGATCATGGTGCAAGGTGGATGGATACATGGCTGTATGGATGGGTGAAAAGATACAGTGTGAAAAAGTGTTGGCCCCCTTCTAATCTTTTTGCATGTTTGTCACACTTTAATGTTTCAGATCATCGAACAAATATTTGTCAAAGATAACATGAGTAAACACAAAACACAGTTTTTGAATTTAAGGTTTTTATTATTAAGGCAAAACAAAATTCAAAACTACATGTGTTGTGTGAGAAAGTGTTTGCAATCAATAAATCACTTAAATGTGATTTAAGTGATTTAAATGTAATGGGGAAGGTGTGGCCTAGTGGTTAAGGTGTTGGACTAATACCAGAAAGATCGGGGTTCGA
>JAOTQW010086716.1:0-11308 GCA_026260075.1 Sisor rabdophorus | reverse complement strand
CATTCATCTTCGTTAACCGCTGCGTATTATATATATATATATATATATATAATGTTTTTTTACACAAACAATGTCAAGGACATAAAGTCAAGGTGACCCAGATTTTTTTCTTTTTTCTCCCAACTGACTACAATATAATTATCCAGTGTGACTGTGATAACTATCATTTCTTGGCAAAACAGCATCTGGCTTTATCCAGACTGTCTAGTTCTTCTGCAAATTACCCCATCAAGTTGATTGTATAAACAATGGTCGATACCTGCACGAGCGCACCCAAAATATGGCTGTGTAATCGGGTCATGTTGGTGTTTTATCATACATTTTGTCTCCCTAAGTAACCGCTTTTAAGTGACATCCTAAAATGCTGACAGTATTGCTCTGAGGGTCCTGTCGCCCCCCATGCGGTTACATTCTATGTGGTTTAAATAATACAAAAACTGGTATTACTTAAGACATGAATTGCACATTACACAAAGGTGTCTTTATACAATTATTTGTACAGCTGCTGTAATATGAACTACTAGCTCAGGAAGGCCATTTTTTTGCGTTGCACATGAAAGCAATACAAGTGTTAAATGTATAAAATAGTGGAAGCCTCAAAAGTTTGTCTATGCTATAAATTATATTAATAAATATCCAAGTTACTGAAAACATAATAGTAATTATGTTCATTAACTTTATTATTAATCTACAAAAGAAAATATATTTTTATTTCATTAATAGTCGTACTAAACTTGGGTAATATAAGAAGTTTAACAAGTCATCGTTATTGTTTATTAAATATGTAAACTAATAAAACTCAACACTACTGAACATTTATAGTGATCTAAGGCGGGCCTCGTTTGGCTTTATTATTATTTGCTGTAACTCAAGTCACTCATTAGTGCTCGCTTTGGATTGGACAAGGGGCGGGCTTCAGTAAACGCCCAAGGAACCGTCAAACCAGGAGCGCGTGAAAAAACAGAGCGGGACACATTTCTCTCATAGCTAAGAATTTTTTTTTAGCAGTTTTATTTCTATACCACAAACCTTTAATCTGTTATCTTTATTGTTTTATCCTGCTATTTATTTATATTTATTTTAAACGTTTATTTCACCGTGTAGTGAACATTCAGTAAGAAAGCAAAGCAACGAAGGATGAGACAATAGCTGAGCGCGAGCAGACAATCTGAGGTAAAAGAAAACAAACAAAACGTTTCGTATTTTCCATTTATAGACGAATAAATTTATATTAACGTATGCAGTCAGTTCTAAATAAATGTTATAATTTGTTATTGAGTTTTTTTAGAGTTCATATAAGCTGTTAAGCTAACTTCAGGTTAAATTTCACCAATGTTTTGATGTTATGAATAGGGTTTAATTTGGATGGCTTTACTTAAAATGAACACACTGGCAACCCTAAATTTGGTTAATTTTTTTTTCCTAAACAGAACAAAATTAGCCTAGTTTACAATTTCAGATTATTATAAAGTGTAGTATTTATGGACAGTTTTGTCTTTACTGTATGTATCGATTTGATGAAATGTCTGTCATCAATAATCAGCAAAAATAATGGCTAATTATTATTTATTAGTACTGTACTTGCAGGAAAAAAATCACTTAAGATTAAGGTTTCTCACCCACCTTTGTTCAATCTGTCTAGATTTAAAATTACTAAAATTGCCCATAGGAGTGAGTGTGAGTGTGTGGTTGTTTGTCTACTTGTGGCCCTGCAATGTACCCCTGCATGTCACCCTTTGTGAGCTGGTTTGAGCTTCAGCAGACCTGTTTGACCCCGAGCTAGGGATTAAGCGGTATATAGAAGATGAATAAATAAATGAATGCAAATTGCAGCAGCCCAACGAACGCTGTGCAAAGCAGTCTAACTTGGCTTGGGTAATGAGCATTAGGGGAAACGCTGTGCAGTCTCTCTTGCTGTAATTTTGGTTTATAAATGCGAGATAGAAGCGGTTATGTGATATAAGCACATCTACAGAAAGTGCTTTCGGTGATGTAAAAGTTATTTTTCAAATTGATGTTTGTCAACTGGAATTATATTAGTGTATCATATTCCTAATAGTACTTTTAAACGTAATTACTCGCGTAAACTAGCACAAACACACACACACTGGGTTTTGCTCTCTCTCTCTCTCTCTCTCTCTCTCTCTCTCTCTCTCTCTGGAACTGAACTCTATTCCCTTTCCATCAGTCGTTGATTAAAAGATGATCAATCCATTCATTTAATACTAATCAGCAAACGTCTTCAGTTATCACTCCTTGATTACTTATGTTCATTCCTGGTTTGTATATAATGTAACCTACACTAACAGTAACACTAACAGTAACAGTGTGATTGTCGAACAGGACTTTGTACTTTTATGACGATTAGGCGTTAACTCACATTGGTCTGATTAACTCAGGGATTTAGGTTGGTTGTTTAGACTACAACTTGACTGTCTCTATATCTAAAGTTCATCTGAGATTTCCTGACTTGAACACTCTCTCTTTCACACACACACACACACACACACACGCTAAACCTGTTTTTTACTGCCTTGGATTTAAGCCCTAACCCTTACATTTCATTGGATTGACAGAAAAACATTTTGTCATCCTTGCATAGTCAACAATGCAATATTTTAAAGGTGTAAACTTGTAGTATTGTTCCTGTAAAATAGTATTGAAATTATTGACTATATTCATACAAAGACCATTGATATATTTTATTTTAAGTCCTACAAAAGACACAAAAGACATGCAAGCACAGGCAAACCTAGATTGAGTGAGGGCCCCAGGCAAAACGAACAGACAAGACGCTTTTAAAAGATTTGTACCATGTACCGGGGGAGGGGGGGTACAGATATATTGGTTCATGTTATGTACGGTAAATGTTATGTACTTTTTTAAATGTTTAAATGATCAGCTGACCAAGCAAATTTGTGGTATAGATTAATAAAATTATAATTAAATAAAAAATGTCTCTTGTGTATTGGACTGATGCACAATTCGCAGTACATTCTTGTTTCTGATTGGCCAGAATTTGCTGATTAATTTCTATAATTGACTCAGAAAGAAACATGGTCTCAGAAACAATAAATGTGGTATGGTCCAGTGTTTATTGTAGCGAGCTGTTATTTATAAATTTTTAAAAGGAGGTAGGTACTGATGATTAAAGTACCTGTTATTGTAATCTACTGGTAACTAATTATTTGATATTGACAAATAAAACGGGAAAAGCAAAATGTTTTATATCAAGTAAAATTGTGCTTATATTTGTTTGAAGATGTGCAGTTAGTAGAGTAAAGGATGACAAAAATCAAAATAATTTTAATGATAAATTAATTATTATTATTATTATTAATAATAATAATAATGTATTATTACATGACTGTAATGTACTGATCGGGGCAATGACCGAAGTACATATATTCAGTGTGTGTGTGTGTGTGTGTATTGTCATGTGCCATTTGTTTAAAGACCCTTATTTAGCTCTTTCTCCTGGGTCAGAGGGCTTTGCCATGTGGAAATAAGGGCTCAAACTGACATGATTTGATGTAAACACCATCTGGGTATCTATTAACTTGGGCAAACTGGAAAAAAAGGTACCATTTCCTCTAAGTGAGTTCCGCACCAGCTTTAAAAGGACGTGCATAACCTGGTTAAGTTTCACCATTCTTGTGGATGCTTCATGTTTTAATTCACATTTTCCTCTCGTTTTTCTCATTTTATTTGATGTTGACAAATCCTCCGGCTGCAGTTCATCTATCCAACCAATGGGTGATACAGTATCCAGTTGATTTATTGTCGTTTCTGCTCTTGCTTGTCAAATAACGCTCGTCATCTGGCAAAAATAATTGCCACACTTTTCTTTCTGGTGGTCTTTTTAATATAAAGAAAAGGTCTGAATGTGCGATTTTATAGACCAATCATTTTAGAAATTTAGTTCACTGGCTGTTTCAGCTGTGTGCTTTTTCACACGCTGGCAAAGAAATTGGTTATTTATGTGTGGTATTTTAAAAAAGGCAGCAGACTTCTGTGTCATGGGCTACCACAGTCAGCAAAAAGAGAGATTGATGTGGGGAAAAAAAGTAAAAACTACAAGAGCAATATAGAGTAAATATAGAGGAGTTCCCTCTGATACCTTTGACTACTGCTAGAAACTGGGAAAGGGTTGTTGTACTTACTAAGTTGGAAGTCTTTTACCAGATAATATGGTGTTTCGTATGATTTGCTAAATGACAAAATACAATGCAGCCCAAAAAAGATAACATTCTACAGAATTAAACTCTTTAAATTCAGTTATTAATTTTAATCAGGACTGGCACAATGCATTTTGGCCCAGATGGAACCACTGACTATTACACTGACAATGCATGCTGTGAACAGAGCCCCAAAGAGGACATGTTAATTCTACAATAATACAATGTTAATTAGGAAAAGAACCATTGGGCTGCTACATAATTTTCAATGTAAAATTGATAGAACAGACTGATGAAATTGGGGAAATAAAAAGAGGTGAGACCAAAAAGGACATGAGTTAAACCTGGACTTTTTTTGACAAATACATTACATTTACTAATTAAGCAAAAAAACTAATCAGCTGGTTCTATGTATCAATCCGACAAAGACTGTTTGACATGTATAAGCCTAAATAGTACATCGGCCCAGCAGGAAAATGCCGGTCTGCAGCATGGCCAGTCCGCTCCTGATCTCAGTCTGGACTTAAACATGAGAACTCTAATGTTCCTGCATGTTTGATAATGTATCTCGCATAACCAGTAATGTCAGCAATGATCACAGATTAAATTTTGTTTTTAATAATTACTTAACCCTCAGGGGATAGCAGAACGTTTATTGTTGATGAAAAGGCCCTTTATTTTATTTCCTTAAAAGAAAAACCAGATTTACCAACCATCTGATTACACCTACAATGCTGTCATCTCATGTCATAGATACTTTAGCGAGCTATTAACACCGATTAACTTCACGTCACAAACATACCACAGCATTACAGGGTGGAGTTCTACTGCTCATGTTGCTGCTTGCTGTTTTGTCATCAAGTTGGTGGGATTTCACAAAGGTACATTTTCGCATTTTATGATTGGCTTCTGTCACCTTTTTGGACAAGAAACTTAAGTGATTAAAAATACACAATAGCAGTGTGGTTACCTAAGGCAGTGTTTGTTCTTTAAACAGTGGGGATGGGTAATAGCTGTCTCAGTTTTGGTATTCTACAGATTTAGTTTGCAAACTGATTTTAATAATCTAAAATGGTTATAAAATACTATTGGTAATAGATGAAATAATCGAAGCCCAGCACTGCCAACCTCCTGCTGTTGAATAATTCATTCATTTATTTTATTAAACAGAAAAGGTTATTTTTAAAAACCCAGACATTTACATTTATACAAGGAGTCTGCATGAGAGAGGTATAGCTTTGGGTTCTCTAAAGAGTTTATACTTTGTGGGGGGGGTTTTCTACACAACGTGTCTAAAGGACCTAGGCCCAAAAAAGATGTCCTAGAAATGTCATAAAATTTAAATTTTTTTTTTTTGCTAAACCCTATATAGCTCTCACGTCTGTCTAGATCTTGTCATCCTTAGATCAGAAAAAACTCTTTTAGTGCTATAATTTTCTAATAGTAAGATGGGTCATCTTTTAATGCTAGTAGACTTCTCTAACTGAAGGTGTGTTCAAGATTAATGAACACAAGACTACTAAAATCGCTTTTTTTTTTAGAGAATAAATATTATGTTGGGCACCACAAACAGTGTTCCTACTAATAAATCAAACCTTTGGAATCCCCTAAAGTAAACAGGCTCTTAGAATCGTAATAAATTATTCCCTGTTCGCAGCACCCTTGCACACGCATATTATGTGAATAAAGTAAAGGTTGTACAAATGATAAATCAGTTTTTACTACCAATCAGTCTTTGCTTAGGTCACATCTTTTATATACATGTTGACAGAGAAACTCAACCTTTTGCTGCCTCATTTGTTTTTTTTTTTAAGTTTGACATCTATCTAAACCTAAACCTAATGAATTTTGTATGTTTCGCAAGCACACAGCAGACTGTGCCAGACTGTCATTGGCATTTTCAAATTATCTGAATTTAGTTTTAAGGTTAAGTTGTTATTGTTTTTATATTAATTATGATTTAAATATTGACCACATTATTGTTAATAAATACTGTAAGGTGGCCACTTGTAAGTACTCTTGAAAAATAGCAGGAGCCTGTGCCCCCAAAACAACTTGCAGCCACCTGCCCACACCCCCTTAATTCCCACCTGGTGATGTTGATAAACCTGTAATATTTCAATAATGTGTTTATGTGGCAGGAGACAAAGTGTAAGTGTATATTTAAGATCATAGTGTCTTGGATGTAGGCTAGATTAACAGTTACAGTGTGTTATTATAAGCCTTCTATTATGATTTTTTTCCCCTGTAGATGCAGACAGGAGTCCAAGTCCAGACTTGAGATTTGACCATGTGGATCTTTGTCAGTAAACTGCCTTCTGTGCCCTTAATACTGATTTTGTAGAGAAGTGTATAATAGAGATGGTCTCCAGCACAGAGTGTCAGATCTGCTTTAACCCATTCAGCCTTCGACGGAGACCGAAACTTCTCCAGTGCAGGCACACATGTTGTTCGGGATGTTTGCATCAGATGGTGTTAAATCACAAGGAAGTCCGCTGCCCGTGGTGCCGCCATGTCACAAATCTTAGCAGCCTCTCTGTTGTCCAGCTCCCAGATGATCCGGAAGCACTCTCAGCCATCACCACAGCGCACACACCTGTTTTTGTCCAACTGCCCAAAAGCAGCTGCTACCTCCTTCCTGTGTCAGCAGACAATGACACCCACCAATTAGGCTACAAAAACCCAGTCAGAACAACTCCACCTGAATTATTTATAGCTGGGGAAGAGGAGGCGGTTGAAGGAGGTCATGAGGCAATGAAAAGTTTAGCCTGGACCAGGTTCTGCATTGTTCTCCTGGTAGCCATCATTCTTCTTTTTCTATTGGCGATTGTCCTGCACAACATGTCTTGTGTGTCTAAACGCTTTAGCATCATCTCCTGCGGATAAAAGAATTCAATTACTAATATGCACTATATGCCCAACAAAGAAGAATTAACAGGTATAAAGATAAGGAAATGAAATGCATAGTTCAAGTATGTGATGTTACACATTAACATTATTCCAAATTACTGTTGGTCATCAATCTGCTGTGGATGCGTTTTAAAATACAGTTTCACTATGTGTGGAACTAACACACACAACAGGAGCTGTAGAAAACAAACATTAATATCCACACACTCTGGATGTCTTCCAAACCACACACCCGTAATGCACAATTATTTAACTGCTCAGTTCATAAGTAGTGTGTGTGTTTGTGTGTGTCTGTGTGTGTGTGTGTGTTATATTTGCAACACACACATATAGATAGGGAACATAGATATCTGTGTTCTGGTATTATATGTGAAGATTTTTGGAACGGCGCATTGGTGTAGTGGTTAGCACAGTTGTCTCACAGCAAGAAGGTCCCAGATTTTCTCCAGATTTTCTCCACAATCCAAAAAAACATGTACAGTAGGTGAATCGATGGACTGGCGACCTGTCTACTGTGTACACTGCCTGGATGGACAATAATTGTAGCTGTTGTAACCATTGTACAGTAAAAGGTTGATCTTGATGTAATATTGAACTTGTTTTTACTGTAATGTGGTAACTGTGTAACTGTGATGGTTTGTAAATGTAGCACGACTAATGAGCTGGACGAAAAAAATAACAACAGCCTTCAATTACACTGCTTCGAATCATTGAATCAAGTCGAATATGTTGTCTTAGGTGTTAAGACTGTACAATTAAACAAACTGCGCTTAACCTGTAAATTGAACAAGTATAAAATGTTTTATACTGCGTAAACACAAATCTTGTTTGCTGTTTATTTTTCCTTCCATCCTGCCCCAGAATGTAACCAAAAATAATTTTTCACATGTTTTAATGTCTAATAAATGACCTTGGTGTTTTGAGTCATTCTTTTGGCAGACTGAATTTACACAGCTGAGTTCTGGATTCTGTCAAAAAGTTTTGAGATTTGTGTAGGATTTTTTAATTGTATTTCAAAAACACTGAATGCAGATTTTCATATTCACGTCCCTTTGAGAACTATTTGTAATTATTTTAGACTTATTACCAGAGGCGTGTACAATAATTATTAAATTACTAAGTTTAAGTTTAAAGTTACTTACATGATTTGAGTGAGTTAATAGTTACCTAGATTTTACTAAAATGTGTTGGAAAAGACAAAAAATATTTGTGATATAATATTACTATAATTTTTTTTTGAGTTGTCACTAGAATTCCTGTACACTGATATGATGGTCACATGGAAGGTATCGCTCGACATGTCAAAGTTACGAAATGTGATATCCTCACCTTTTTTCTCTTATTAGCTGTTTATAACTAACATTTAATAGTAACCGAGGAACAGTATTAAATAGAGTCAAGTAAAAGTATATTTCTGCACTTAATATTACTTAAAAGGTAATTAACTAATTAAAAGAAGAGCTAAGATTTATCGATCGTCTAAGCATTTAGAAACAAAAGCTCCTGAGTGATTCAATATAGTACCATAGATAAAAGCATTCATTATTTTCAGCCAAGCTCATATAATTCTTAGCAAATGTTTCACAAGTGATTGAATTGGCACAGACTTGTAAACGTGGCAGTGGCATTTTCTGACTGATTTTCTGTGTCTTAGCTACAGGCTGAGGTCATGTTTCAGTCCTTTTAGGATATCTGGGCGAGAAACTGTTCAATCAAATCAAATGCCTTTCTGTCAACTCATCACAGCCTAGCACTGATTAAAGATTCTATCTGTAACCTGTAGACATCTGATTAAAGTCAGATGGCACCACTGAGAAGAACACAGTCACCGCAGAAGACATGACCTGTTCATCGTGAGTGAATCCTTTCCTACCGATTTCCCAGCTCTGTTTAATTTGATTTATTTTAGTCACTGGCTGTGTTGAATGCAGTGTGTGGTGACCTGAGTGATCAAAGTGTTGATGGGAAGCGTAACTCTGCCACTACCCTCTATTGCTTTGTTAAACAAACAAGATAAATGTTAGAACGCTGTTTTTAAGATCTCGAATAAGTGTTTCAAGATCATCCAAAAGCTGTTTAGCAGGATCGAGATCCCGGCTCCCTGCCTCACGCTTAGTGTCATCAATACTAAATCTCATCTTTGGTTATGCAAGACAAATCACCGCACTTTAAAAACCTGCCACAAATTCGTTAGCAAGCGTTTGTCTAATCGCACTCTGCAGTGACGACGCTTTCCGTCTTTCGTGAAGCTCCTGACACAGGGGTTTTGTGCTGATGTAGCTTCCAGAGTGCTGCAGTGAGCGATGAAAAACAGGATTAGAGTTTTTTCATTACACCCCTGCTCCTTGAGGCTGCACGCTTTACCGACTCATCACCGAGCTGTTGCTGATCCTCCGTTGCGCCATAATAGCATTTCCAGTTGTCCAGGCCAAATTTCCCTGCCATTTAGCTCCTAATTATGATGCTGATTTTTGCTTGTGTTTGATAAAATGCACCTGAGAGCAGTTAGTTAAGCTAAAACACCCCAAGGTCAAATTAAGAATTTTTAAATCTGGTTGTGTTGCGCCAACTCCTGCACAGTCTCTGGATGAAGCGAGACATAATGTCCCAGATGTGCTCAAATGGATTTAGGTCTGGGAAATGGCAGGCCAGTCCATAGCCTTCGTCTTGCAGGACGACACACTTCAGCCACATGAGGTCTAACATTGTCTTGCATCAAGAGTAACCCAGGGGCAACCGCACCAGCATATGGTCTCACAAGGGGTCTGAGGATCTAGTCTCCCAAAAAAATGCCAACCCAAACCATTACTGACCCACTGCCAAACCGGCCACGCTCAGGGATGTTGCAGACAGCAGAATGTTCTCCATGTTCGCCGTCACGTCTGCTTCATCTGTAAACAGCACAGGGCTTTGGCAGTGCACCTCCTGTTCCCCCTTGCACAAAGGCGAAGCTGTTACCCCTTTACGGTCTCCTCTACGTTTCCTGATGTACTGGCCTGTCTCCTAAAAACGTCTCCATGCTCTGGACACTACATTGACAGACACAGCAAACCTTCTTGCCACAGCTTACATTGATCCTGGATGAGCTGCACTACCTGAACCACTTGTGTGGGTTGTAGTCTCATGCTACCACTAGAGTGAAAGCACCACCAGCATTAAAAACATGAAACATCAGCTAGAAAGAGTAGGAACTGAAAAGTGGTCTGAGATCACCACCTGCAGAACCTTTATATAACTTACATCTGTTGTTTACTCTACTTGTACAACAGTATGTGGAATTGATTGTCAATCAGGTGGCCAGTTTAATTTCAAGAAGTGTTTATTAATATTTATATAAATATTAGTTCTGAACCGCTCCAGATGATTGTACTGTAGAGTTTTGGGTGTTAACAGGGTTTCGTGCTTTAATAAAAATGGCTTTCATCCTTAATACACAAAATGTCTCTTTGTAATGACATGCCATGTTATATTGCTTGTGTATAGTATTGAGGGTTTCCATTATTTTAGTATGCTACCAATTTAATTTGTGTTTACTGTCAGTATTTTATTATCTTTCTAATAAGGCAGCAAAAAAAATTTAGAAGAAAAAATCTTTATGCTTTACAAACCCTTTACAAAAGGGTTTTTAAAATGATCACAAATTCAAGGTAGCCAGAAACCCACCCAAAAAAATTACTGAATGTGTACAGTTACCTGATGTGCGCTGGGATAGGCCCCAGCAGACCCCTGTGACCTCAAGGTTAGGCTGAAGAGGATAAATAAATGAATTAAAATGTAAATTAAAAAACTAAGTATTTGTTTTTAAATTATTTTAATTTTAAAACACCGAATTAAAAAATGAAATCATTTGAATAAAAAATCTATGTGAAGCATGTTTACAGGGTTTCTTTTGGAGCGGGAGAGGTGAAGCTTAAGCGTGCTTGTTAAGTATAACTCTATAGCTCTCGCTCTTTGGTTTAATTAGATGCAAATGGAAGCTGTTAAATTACTGCTTCTGCGGTTTTTAAAACTGACAGCAGTGAAAAAAATTAATTATGGAATTGTCTGGAGGTGGAGGCTTAGGCCAACACTGAATCAGACTTCTATGTAAAAAAAAAATCTATCCCATTCATTCACAGTAGCTGGTTCGTGAAATGCAGCCAAGTTTCAGTTTGCATATTACATCACATGGGCGGCGCGGTGGCGCAGTGGTTAGCACCGTCGCCTCACAACAAGAAGGT
>JAOTQW010086709.1:0-11308 GCA_026260075.1 Sisor rabdophorus | reverse complement strand
CTGGACAGGTCGCCAATCCATTGCAGGGCCACACACACACAACCACACGCACTCAAACTCGCTACTAGGGGCAATTTAGAGTCAGCAATCAACTAATGCACATGTTTTTTGGACTGTGGGAGAAAACTGGAGTACCCAGCGGACAACCACTTGAGCGCATGGAGAACATGCAAACTCTAAACGACCCCAAGCCCGGGATTCGGACCCAGGACTTCTTGTTGTGAGGCGACCGTGCTTACCACTACGCCACCGCGCTGCCCCTCATTCTGTACCTTTTATAAGATAATTGCGATAGTGATCTTTAAGCAAATGTTCTCAAATGTCCAACAATAGCCATCCCTCTGATGTGCTTGTTCCTAATTCTGTCAAACCTCATTACTACCAAAGAGAACCTCAGCAGCTTCAGCTCTGCTATTTCCCACTTTCTTCTTCTGTATCTTCCTCGGTGGTGCTTTCTCGAAACAGTACAACACAGCTGCTGTGGTTCCTTGATTCTTGCTGATATTCTTCTGTCACTCATCACTTCTTATGTGTTTCTCCACCCATTCCAACCTGCTTTATCATCTCTTAACTTAACACTTTGTTGTTCTGGACTGTTGACCCCAAATATTTAAACTTCTATCATATCTACACTTCTTTACATAGTGATTTCACCATTCTTTTCCCTTGTTTTCAAAAACATCTATTCTGTCTTGTATTTCATTTCCCTTTTGTCCATCAAAGCTCCACAGCTCCAGGTTTTCCTCCTCCTGCTTTCTGTTTCCAGAATGTGTTCTAAAAACATACAAAAATACAGCTTGGTTGAATATTCATGTCTTAATTAATGATTTTCATATTGAACACCAATTCTGCAATCAACTCACTTTAATCTAATCTTAAGATACCATCATCTGTTTTTAGTTTCACACACACTGGCAACCACAGTATAGGTTATTTACATAACCAAGTCGAGGCAAAAGTTAAATGGGAAGGTTAGTTGCGTTTGCGTATAAAGGTTTTTTTACAAAATATTTTTTTAATGCAAAAATTGCAGGATGATGTAGAGTGCTGCCTGCCTCAATAGAGCAAAATGTCTTAATGTCTTAGCAAGATGATTGGCTCTTGATTTATTCGAAGCTTTCGGCTATTTCCAGCTTAAATGAACAAACAGTACATTTGTTTCTTGGTTAAGGTTGTTAACTTAAATGGAAAAATTGGCAAGTCATAACAATGTGATTTAACACAAGGGAAAAGTATAATGTTTGGGAAATAGTTAAATACTTCAACTTTTTAGTTAGATGTGTTAGGGAAAGAAAAGAAAAATGCCCTGCTAAATAAATAGTCTAAATAGTCTTAGTCTAGTCTAATAACAGGCTTGGGCAGCTGTAGCTGATGCATAGCCCTAGTCATTTACCTCGAGCTCCTCACAGTGCCAGAACCTTTTCGATGATTTACATTAAATTTCATATTTTGCCTATTTGCCATTACATCTAATGTTTAACCCTTAAACCAGCAGTCCCCCTTTATTGAGCAACAGAGCAGTTTATTTATTCATCTTTTAACCCGTGTATTTCCTAGCTTGGGGTCACAGGGATTTGCTGAACACAAGACGCAGAGCCACATATAGACAAACAACCATACGCACCCACATTCTTTCCTATGGGCAATTTAGAATAACCAATCACCCTAATGTACATTTTTTTGGACTGTGTGAAGAAACTGAGGTACTTAGAGGAAAATACCCAAGCGCAGGAAAAACATGCAAACTACGCAGAGAAAGAACTGGAAATCGAACACTCAACCTTCAATCGAACCTACACCACCACAGATGGCTTTTAAGGTCCTGGATTCGAATCCCAGGGTGCGGAGTTTGCATGTTCTCCCCGCGTTTGCGTGGGTTTCTTTTGGGTACCCTGGTTTACTCCCACATGTGCATTAGGTTGATTGGTGATTCGAAATTGCCCATAGGAGTGTGTGTGTTCGCGTGTGGACGTGTGTCTGTGGTTAAGTGTCAGATTGGTATCCCTGCCACAACATACATTTACTTTACGTTATGAATGAAAAGACAACATCTATTTCCATATTTATGTCAAGCTGTTCGTAAAGATAAAATGAAACTCATCAATCTCCTAAACACTGGCAATATAAATTCAGTACCTTTCCCACAACCAGCTGTCAGAAAACAGGCTCTGGAGACGAAGCATAAAGAGTAAAATGTGTTGTTTGCTTTGAAACTTTTTGCTATTTCTTCCACAGACTCCCCAGTCTCAGCTTATATTAATGCTTGTCCACCAAAACAAATACTAAATGAAAGGTTCACCTTGCACTTTCTCTTCTATTTTCCTTTCATGCACAAGATAAATAAATACACTGAACTCTCTCAACCAGCTTTTGTGCTTAGTATTTTGCATGAACACTCATCTCCTGAAAGCTTCTGCATCACACAGCTTCCTATGAAAAGCTTACAGCCGACACAAATTCTGTTATAAATTCACTGTGTTCACAGAAATGCAGACCAGATTTAAAAAGCAGAAACAAAATAAGCAAACAATCCCCCATGTGCCAAAAAAGAGAGAGAAATTTAAGAAAAATGGCTTGTGTAAAAACAAAACAAATACAGTTTTTATTGCTAAATTAACTTGGAAGTGTGTACATATCTGACAGACGACCTTAACCAGAGCACAACTTAAAATGAGAAGTTAGGGACCTTTGCTCTGGGGCCCAGTGGTAAATTATTGGTGCTAGGAATTGTACCCAGATCCTCAGGTTGGCAGTCCAAAACCATAACCCTGAAACTACCACTTCCCTAACTTTGTTAGTCAAACATCATGTTCAGGATTGATTTCTATTTTGCTATCTTATGAAGCTCCACTCCTCTAGTGAGACTTTCCAGTCTAATGTGAAGCTTGACTGTGAGATATCTCTTCATTCAGCTACAACAGTATTAGTGAGATGAGACACTAATGTAAGGTAAGAAGGTCTGGGGTGAAGTCGCCATTCCGAGTCAAACACTGGTGTTTGTTTCACTATAATAATAACCCAGCACGTGATAATGGAGCTGAGGGACTTTGTGCTTGGGGTCATTGTCATGTTGGAACAGTGTTGGAGTCTCTTAGGTCAAGTGAAAGAAAATAATGTAATGCTGCAACATAAAAAATATTCTAGACAACTGTGTAATGCCAGATTTGTAACAACAGTTTGGAGAGAAACCACATGTGCATCTGATGGTCAGGTGACCACAAAGTCTTTGGCAGTATAGTATATTTTAAAAAAGGGTCTTAAGGACAATAAATGTTTTGAATACAGTCCTTATTGTAGTTTATGACTTTATAATGTCCCTTATGATGGCAACTCACTCCTGTTTTTCTAAAACTTTATTCTTTTCAGAATTCTATTTATAAAATTAAAGTGCAATTTCTATGGAACCTGCAATACTTTTATCCTGACCGGCACTGTAGTGAGGACTACTAACACAGATCTAATACATTATTCATTATAAGTGAAACTGCACCAACTGTGTGGCTTTTTAATTACAATACAGACACTGACCTGAAAAGTGCATCAGTGTGTTATGAACTTTGGCGTGAAACTGAAGTGCCTAATCATGTCAAGTAAAAGTCATGAACCCAGTCACACAGACATGTGATTTTCCTCAACATGACCTTCTTCTATGACAAGGACAGTAGAGGGAGAGTAAATACGTCTGCAAGAAAGGGTCACATTTTTTGATTGAATAATAAGACCGTTTGTATAATTTACCATATACAAGTGACTCTAGCATCCACTTCTGCACTGTTCTTTCATAGAGGAATAAAAATTTGTAAACAACACACACAGTTCGCTGTCTTTGATGTATCTCCAGTGAAATTGTATGAAGTCCCTCTGCCGCCCTAACTTTGCATTTATTAATCTAATCGATCAACTAAAAGTGTTTATGCTTAAATGATTGTTTCATTAAAAAGAGTTTAGAGACAATCTATAAAATAAATCACAATTGTATTTGTCACATACAGGATTATACTCCATATTACATTTCTTTGCATATTCCCCCTTGGAAGGTTGGGGGTCAGAGCGCAGGGTCAGTTATGATACAGTGCCAATGAAGCAGAAAGGGTTAAGGATCTTGCTTAAGAACCCAACAGTGGCAGACTTGGAGGTGGTGGGGCTTGAACCTAGGTCTTTCTTTGCATTGGTGGGGCTTAAGCCCAGGTTTTACTAATCTTTAATCAACATTTCCATTTGAACCACATATGGATCTAATGGTCAGCTGACAACATTTCACAGTATAGTCTATGTAACTGTGCCTAATTTGGAAAATAGCTCAAACTCTATTTGGGAGTAAAGAGAAAAGAAAAGGTTTATTAGGGTCATATAATGCTTTCTGGCAGATTAACGCCTGCAGCACACAGACCAACATCACGTAGCAGCTCTCTATAAACAATGCCAACTCACAGGTCTGGCATTTTGGCATTTTTAAAGGTCCCAGCAGAAATGTAATGATGGATAACGGTAAAATGAGCATGTTTAATTTGTAAAACTTTTGGTAATCTTCCTGAATGCCATTTATTATCCTGACATTTTTTATTTAGCCTGTTTCGTGAGATGACAAGATAATCACGATGATCATAAAGTAAACTTTCTCCACCCATATTATTAACAAATCATACAGCCTGAGACAATATGTTGAAGTCAGCAGTAACAAGTTGGATAAGGGCTGGGACTAAGAAAATTAGATGAAGGCTTGTAAACTCAAAAAGCACAATTTTATTAAGCACATATAATTCTGAGACAGCTTCCTGGGTATCCTTTATTTTTGTTACTGAATCAAAACACAAATTATTTGTTAAGTCAAGTCAAGTCAAATCAAGTCAAGTCAAGTCAAGAAGCTTTATTTTTATTTTATCCATATAGAGCAGATGCAGTACACACCAAGATCCCATGGTGCAACACAAATAAAAACAACACAGAATAACAGGACAAGAGAAAACATCACAAGCGAGAGACTGACTGAAAGTCTTCGTAACATTAAGTGCATAATTGCAACCTGAGTGCAAATAGTGCAAAAACAACATAACCTTTAATGCAATAAGAAAACAACAATACACAACAAACATTACACAACAGAACATACAATTAAAGAGCCAGAATGTACATCTGTATATTTGTGTCAGTGACACATGAGGTAGTTCAGTTGTTATGTATTAAGGAGCCTGATGGCTTGAGGGAAGAAGCTAAATTAAGTTCAATTAAGCACATAAATGCGATCCTTATCACTTAAGCCACAAAATAGTTTTAATGTACACATTCGACTGGGACTAGCGTTTCCATGTTTATTGAGTTTTATTAAGAGCATCTGTGTTTTACAATAAAAATCTCCCATGAATTCAATGGTAATTTATAGAACTAATAATAAAAGCACTGCAATAAATACATTTTAATTAATATCATGGTTTTTTTTCACACTCTGTGAAGAGAGAGAGGACGGGGAGATCGGATGCAACCAATCTTTATTATTAAAAACCAAAAGATAAAACCAAGAAAGCAAACAAAGGACAAATCCCAAATCAACTCTAGAAAACAAAGAAAGGGTATTAGCATTTAAAAAAGCATTTTGGAAAAAACATGACAGGATTCGATTTCTCTTCGGAACACAGAGTTTACCTACAAAAAAGAGGTTATTTGCTCTGAAACTTTTGAAATGGTCTTGTGCGAAAAAAACACAGATATCTCAAAGCAAAAATAGTATCAAGAGAAAATAAAATCTTAAAATATGACTGTGAAAGAAAAACTTAACTCTGTTAATCATGTGAATGCTTGACAATTATCTTCTATTTACACAATGGTAAGCAATGCGTGGGTGCTCTTGAGAATGTCTGTGTGACAAGTAGATAACACAAAATGTTTTATAGGCACATCACCTCTCCTTGAACATCTGTCAGTCTCCTATTCTAATATAGTGCTTTGATTGTGTTAATCAAAAATGCATTATTTTAAGAAGTTTTAGGAAATTAAATTAAATATTCTCACATCTATTTGGTCATCTTAAATCTAAATGGTTTGGAATTGTGGTAAAGCAAAAACATGGTCATGCAATTTTTTTAGACCTACAAATGTATGTGATCATTTTATGACCTTTTCTAACCTTCCGATACCATCATTCTTATGTACTGACCACATCCAGAATAATCACAGATGATAACGAAGCATGAAAACTTGACCTATTGTTGTAAAAAGCACAAAGCCCAACCCCCTAAGCAGCTCTTTCCAAGCCACATTTAACTTGGGGTGAAATTAACAGCCTTTTCTCATGTTCACCTGACTGCCTGAATGCTAATAACTGTTGAATTTATCCATATGAGCATTATTCTCTATCTGATGCTTCTCAAATAATTGTATTTCCAGGTTTAGCAGCCACTTCGCCAGCTGGCTAAGCCGTCTAAAGTGTGAGTGCAATTGAGGCAACCTGTTCATTTGTAACTATAGTGTAACTTCAGGTTAATTTTAGCTGATCATGTTCAAGGGTAAAGAGCAGAAATGAACCGAGAAGATGACTTCTTGCCCAGTAGAACCTGCTATTTTTGTTAAATGTTTCTTTGACCGATCAGATACTTGGAGCCTGCCAGCTGGTGTACGATGACGTTAGCGAAACACAGATTAAATTGTCTATACAATTGAATCAGAATTTTTACTCCCACAATGGCTGAGAGAGGGGCAGAAATGAACTCTCTCTATCTCTTTGTCTATAACTCTGCATAGTGTATTTGTATAGTATTGATGGGTACTAAAATTGTGACCTGATAGTGGTGGTATTAGGAGAAGTATAAAATGCACACATGGTCATGAGTAGTACAGATGTTTTTTTGTTTTTTTAGATATTTTTCATATTGACATGTTATACATGGTCACAATCAAGAAAAATTTGGATAATGTATAATTTGAACGATGTAATATTTAACTTCATGGTACAATGTCTTTTTTCTTTAAGCACTTGAGTGCCATGTCTACACTTTTCACATATGTCAAGTAATTTTTTTGTTCTTTCAGAAACCTTTCACATACTGTAATTCGTATACGAAGGATTTGTACTTACTTCCCGTTTTCTTAAATCCTTTATACACTGTAGTCTAAAAGTGTCTGATTTGGGATTTAACCCTTCAGCACTGAACAGTATCATCTGTGCTGCTATATAAAATTTTAATAGTAAATGAATGTTTTCTGTGCTATTTTTGTAATAAATTAGATACATTAGTAAAATAAATGACTTGTACAGTCCCAAAAGGATGTGTTATATGATTAAAGATGAGGGAAAGACAACACCTTAGAGGCATTTATCATCCTGACACAACGCTGTCACAAAGATTTCTGTAAAGCCTGATATAGCAGTTACACACCATAAAATAAAATTTCACTGCAAGATGGATTACGCCCGCATTAATGAATAACTGCAAAAGTTTATGGGGAAAGTGAAAGAGGAAAAAATATTTATATTTCTAAAGCACTCTAATTAGACATTTTGTTCTTTAATATTTAAGGGAAAAATGCATGCAACACTCCAATGAACATTCACTTATTCATCCTCTGACCCGCTTATTGGACAGGTTGCCAAACAACTGGAAGGAAACTGAAGTACATGTAGGAAACTCCACACAGAAAGACCCAGGAATCGAACACACATTTGTTCTTGGTCACCTGAGGTCATCCCGATTGATTCCCATTTTGCTATCTGATGAAGCTCCACTCTTCTAGTAAGACTTTTTGCTCAAAAGTAAAGCTTGACTGTGAGATATCTCTCCATTCAGCTCCAACAGTATTAGTGAATGTCAGGTAAAGTCAGGTAAGGAGGATCTGGGGTGCAGACGGCATTCGGATTTATTCCAAAGATGTATAGTGGTGTTAAGATCAGGACTTTGTGCTAATCACTGGTGTTTATTTGACTCTAATAATAACCCAGCATGTGATAATGGAGCTCAGGTGCTTTGTGCTCAGGGTCATTGTCATGCTGCAACAGTGTTGGAGTCTGTTAGTTCCAGTGAAGGTAACATGTACAACATACAAAATCTATTTTAGAAACTTCTTATCTACTTTGCTTAACAAAACCGTTCCCTGTTCCTGCTCCAAGATTTAGTGCTGTGAGCAGTCTCTCATTGGTTAGTATATGACTGATTCGACTGCACTCCCAACAACAGCGCCATAAATCTCACCTGAACGCGAATCACTTCTCTATTTGTCTGTTGAGAAACAGAAATCCATCTCGATATTCTACAGTTTGCTGAAAAACTTTTCTTTTCCCATCTTTACATATATCAAGCTATTGATTTGGTTGTACACAAATGATCACAAATCAGTCATTTTGTAGATAAGAATACATACAATTCTAATTAAACGTGTAAACAGCTTAATTCTCTGTAAAATAAATACATGTGGTACATATTCTATACAGTATTTGATGATTTCACACCACATACACACCAAAGACCTAATGACACATGAACAACACATCCAATCAAAAAAACAACATATCAACTGTAGTTTCTCAGTTGTAAATTCCAGGCCCTGCACAGGAGAGATTTACTTCACCTCAAGATTGTCCAACTACAGACTTTTTCCAACTCAATTATTGTGTTTTAATGGGAGGAACAAAGCAGCAGCAGAACATGTTTAAACAGGTTAAAAGTTTCCCCATGTTTGAAGAGCAAAACAGGATGTTTTCAAATTCCAGTAGGGTTTCAAAGTTTTTATGAGCACTTTGCATTGACGTCTATGAAAACCTCCCAACAAATCAATCCAGTGTGAAGGACGGTACTGAGAAGCACCCATTTTGCAAGAATACCAAAGTACAGTTCACAAATCTAGCCAAAATTCAAGCAAAATCGCTACACAATAATCTAATTTAAAAAAAAGGGACAAAAAAAAGAACGTTAGACAAAGATCCAAAACTACAAACAAAAGAAAGTTTCATAACCAGAAGAGCATACAGAGTATAAGATCGTTTGCTATAATACATTAGCAAAACAATACCGCATCGTTTCATACAGGCTGTAAAAAATCGTCAATGTTCAGGTGACAGCAACATCTGGTGGTGGGAGGGGGGAACAGTTTTACTAATAAGTATGTCTTATGTCACTAATAGTTTTGGTAGCAGTAGGATATTTCATTGTGATTTACTGAGCTGCAAGGAAGATTCCACCAGTCCCAATGATAAGTCAACAAGTCTACACACTTCACAGCAAATGCATGTGGTACTTACACCATACAGGATCTGTGGGAATTAACTCAAATCCAAAGAACATGCAAACTCCGCTCAGAAAAACACAGGATACGGGCCCGAGATTCGAAACCCAGAACCTTCTTGTTGTGAGGCAACCGCTCTAACCACCGCGCTGCCTGCTTGAACCCATATAGCATGGCTAATTTGATTATATTATTGTCTGTATTTAACCTAATGCTCCTCTAACACTTTTTGATGTGCCACTCAGGAACCTTTTTATAAGCTGCCAATAAACAACAGTCTTCAATGCATCAATGGACATCAGAGTAACATAAATTCTGACCTGCATCAATCCGGCTTGCAGTATTAACATCCAGGCACTTCAATTCGTACTGTCTTTAATAATCACCTGCAGAACCATAAACTTAAAATAGAATAAAAATAAAATTCTATTTGTATAAATTAGGTTTAACCTTGTTGTATCTGTTTTTTTATTATTGGGTACAGAATAATTAGCACAGATTTATTTTAATTTAATCTGAATACATAATAATTTATCTTTGATGCTTGAAGACTAAATTATAGCATTTTAATAGACTATTTGCTTTACTGACAGCAGATCACAAGCTTGACACCACAGACATTAGTGGCAACCAGCCTGGAAAGCATTTGCATTTTTGCATTGCAATTTTGGTGGCCTACTAAGAGCTTGCGTACGTAAAAGATAACAAAAAAACTAAAAAAAAAAACTTTTGCCCTAGAATTTGCACTTTCCCCGGAGTGTTTATCTGCCCCATGGCATACATCATTAACAGGTTGAAAAGTTGTAGCGGGTGGCTTTACATATCCAAGAAGGAAACGTGCTAGTCTTTACTTTTTTTCCACTGACAGCTGACATGTTTTCCACACGTACCAGCAGTACCAAAAGTGTGAAAATGGGATAAAAACCTGCTTTCAGTTACACAGACTTCTCTTTCAGATAAGCAGTTTTCAGTTATACATAATCAAATTTATTTTAACTAATTTTCATGGTAAGACAAAATCAAAAAATACTTTCTAAATCAACGGTGGGCTGTCAGAGTCAGTGCTATGGCGATCTAAACACTATCAGAATCACTGACCTACAGTTACAACCCAAATTCTTATATTTCTTCCATTAAATTGTAATAATTTATTCATTCATTTATCTTCTATAGCCGCTTATTCCTGAACTCATGCTCACGGGGGTCTGCTGGAGCCCGGAGGAAACCCGCGCAAGCATGGGGAGAACATGCAAACTTGCCAACGCACCGCCCATAATAATTTATTCCCAACAGGTAATTCTCTTCATTTTCTAGTGTTTCTCTTGCTGCACTGCTTTCAGTAAGTGTACGTTTGATTTTTTTGTCCATCTAGATTTTAATTTCTCTGTGCTGCCATGTTATTTTAATCTGCCTTCATACTAGTGCTGCCCATGGAAATTAAACTATATAAGCAGTAGTAGATTGATAACTGGTTAATATTATTAAAGACTGCTTCTTTAACTGATCAGCATTTCAATTCATCTCACAATAAAGTCAGCCTTTTTCTGATTGTTTAAAGAACCAATGAACCAATTATCAATCTGCCACTGCTAATAAAGTTTAGGTTCACAGGCAGCACTACTGATTCAGCAGATTAGATTAACATGGCAGCACATAGAACATGAAATCTGATTGTACAAAAAATTCCAGCAATTACATACATGTACTAGTAAGCAGTGCAGCAAGAGAAACCCTAGTAAATGGAACAAGTATTAGAATTATACATGTAGGCCAGTAAATCTGATAGTGTTAAGGCTTTGCTGATCTTGACTGTACTGCAATGTGATGTTCATACTTGTATACATTTGTGTGTGTGTGTGTGTGTGTGAATGGTGTAGACTAACTAAAGTGTCCTCCGGCAAGCCCTGACCTCAAGCCCACTTAACACGTTTCGAACCCAAGAACTGGAACCCAAAGTGCACCCAAAACCTCCTGACCCAACATTAATCCCCAACCTTTTAATGCATACAAATTCCAACAATCACATTTTAAATTTTTAGCTTATTCATTTATTCATTCATCTTCTTTACCCGCTTATTCCCGAATCCGGGGTCACGGG
>JAOTQW010086693.1:0-11309 GCA_026260075.1 Sisor rabdophorus | reverse complement strand
GCTTATTCCCGAATCCTGGGTCACGGGGGTCTGCTGGAGCCTATCCCAGCACACAATGCGCAAGAGGCAGGGGGTACACCCTGGAGGAAACCGGAGTACCCGGAGAACATGCAAACTCCACACAGAAAGACCTGGGATTCGAACCCAGGACCTTCTTGTAGTGAGTCGACTGTGCTAACCACTACTCCACCGCGCCACCCTTTTTAGTGAAACTGAATTATCATAATAGTTTTTGTAGCAGAGAAATGCAGTGCTGTAAAAAACTATCTTGAAGATTAAATACAATATTCATATTTACTGTAACGGGTTGTCACCTTGAAAATGGTGCGTTCCAGAGTCTTCATGTTTAAATTACCAAATGCAGGAGTAAGTGTTACACATCATGAGGAAAAACCAAGCACATCCAGCATAACATGAGAGGGGTTCTTTAGGGAGTATGTAAATATGCAGCTGTTGGTTGCCCCCTCAGTATGTTAGGCTGCCTCTCCTGCTATATTTCTCCGGGAAGGTGAAGGTAATGTACATTTACAGCATTTGGCAGACGCTCTTATCCAGAGCGACTTACAACTGAGCAAATGAGGGTTAAGGGCCTTGCTCAAGAACCCAAAGTGGTGGCTTGGTGGTGCTGGAAATTGAACAACGGTCTTGCTGGTAACAGTCCAACACCTTAACCACTAGGCCAAACCTAATGTAATTGCTGCACCGAAATTTAGAGTTGGTACAACATTGCATTTTAAAAGATAAGATTGTTTGGCGTGTCTGTACTATTACTATAAATTAATATGAATAGAGGGCGGTGCGGTGGTGTAGTAATTAGCGCGATCGCCTCACAGCAAGATGGTCCTGGGTTCAATTTGGCATGGGGTCTTTCTTTGTGGAGTTTGCATGTTCTCCCCACACTTTTCTCCCACAGTCCAAAAACATGTACATTATGTTGATTGGAGACTCTAAATTGCCTATAGGAGTGAGTCTAAGTGTGTGTGGCTGTTTGTCTATGTGTGGCCCTGCGATGGACTGCGAGTTAGCAAATAGATGGTGAATGAATAAATATCGATAGTTGTTTTTTAATATTCATATATTAATTTTATTCTTTTATTTTCTAACCCGCTTATTCCCTAGCTTGGGGTCATGGTCTGCTGGAGCCTATACCAGCACACATAGAGAGGCAGGGGTACACCCGGGACAGATCGCCAGTCCATTGTAGGGCAACACATAGACGAAAAACCACACACTCTCACACTTACTTCTATGGGCAATTTAGAATTACCAATCAACCTAATATACATGTTTTTGGACTGCGGGAGGAAACCAGAGTACCCAGAGGAAACCCATGCAGGCACAGGAGATTTACTACTTTTTTGCATTAGATTTAATTCATAAACCTGACTTTGGTATACATCCTGCTATATCCTATTAGAAAATATTTTTTTATCTTTAATATTAAAATTGCTCCTGTAAGCAACTTTTCTGTCACCCTTTTCCTAAAAGTGATTATAATGCAGATAATATAATATAAACACAAACATTGATTTAAAAACATTTTAAATAAAAACTTATTTATAACTTGACTTATTCAGCATCAAGAAATCCTACGTAAACATAATTGTAATGCACATTTTTGATGTTGGCAAGACTTTCTATCTGTTTAGTTTTATTAAATGTATCACTTATCACAAGGAAAATAATTTAAAAATAGTATAGAAATCTTTCCCTTTAATAACTTAAGAGACTTAAGAGATATCCAGGAAACATTCAGTCAGCTTTTCTGTCTGTCTGGATTTTCTTTGTTATTTTGTCTGTCTTTAGATTTTGTACTACTTTGTCTTATATTTAATTTTTTTACATTTAACTTTATGCAATGAATAAATTTAATTTACACAAGGGCAAAACACTGCTTCAATAATTGGTGGTGTTTGTTCAGGTTTAAATGCAGATTTTCACTTTGTTCTATGATGCATCATTTTTAAGCTTTTATGTGTGGGTTTACATAAGTATTGAAATGTGCTGCTCTGAAAGCATGAGCCTCTTTGGAGTTTAGAAATTGATGGCACTGCTCTTTTATGACTCTAGTTATATGAGATGAACTTCACGGCATGATTAAAATATATAACAGCTTGTCATATCTGTAAAAAAACATTTAGAATTTATTCTCATCAGCCACGTTGCTGATCCCATGACACCAGGGAGGGAGGTGGGCTGAGCTTTCAGCTGATGTTTTGCAACCCTAACCATCATACCAGCAGAAACTGCATGAATAAATCGCGCTTGAAAAGGTTGTCTACATTCTCACATTTTAGTCAACATACAGCCGTGTGGAAACTAATCACACTTAATGAAAGCGGCTGAAATGCAATATCGTTTTTCCAGCATTTAGTAGAAAGTAGTTGGATCAGGCGGTGTAAAAAAAAATCATTACACACCTTTCCCCAACACTCGCCTCTTTACTGCTCCTGGGTTGCCATGGTGAAGTGATCACTTCTTTCAGTTGAGTTTGAAGCGGATAATGTTTTCTCTGAATACATTAGACAGAGACGTGTCCGGACTAAATTATGTGTCCCTGAGCAGATTTTAATAAAGATTCTAGATTTTACAATCTTTCTATACACTTAGCATTTATCTGATTTTAGATTTTTAATTTGTGCTCCCCTGCTCGCAGAAAAAAAAATCAACTTCATGGGCCTAAAAATGGCAGCTTGTTGGTGCTAAGGCTTAAAGCCCCCAAAAAATGTAGGTTCACATAATTTATCCAGAGTGGTGTACAAAAGTGTTCTAAATGTCATTATTGAACAGCTCAATACATATTGTTCATTTATTCAATTCATCTTCTAACCCACTTATTTCCTAACTTGGGTTCACAGGGAGCCTATCCCAGCGCACAGGGGAAAGCAGGGGTACACCCTGGATAGGTCATCCATTGCACGGACACACATAGACAAACAACACGCAAACTGTTATGGGCAATTTAGAGTCACCATTCACCAAGTCACAAAAAGTAAAAGTTTTTGGTCTGTGGGAGAAAACTGGAGAACCTGGATAACATGCAAACTCCACACAGAAAGACCCCTTGCTCGGGATTCGAACCCGGGACCTTCTTGCTATGAGGCGACCACTACCTTACTGTGTCTCCCTCAATACACATTAGTTTATCACAAATTCTCATATATTCCTAGTGGCTCATATTTAGAAGATTTATCTTTTAAAAAGAAAAAGGAATTTTGACACTTGACTAGATTCCGAACCCAAGATGCATGATCAGGTTTAGGAATTAAATATGGCACATGGTGGAATTCCTGTTTTTCTGATTGAAATTACTCCAGCTAAACCTTGTGACTGCAAGGTTTCACGTGATGAGTCATGACCCATCATTGAGTAAGAGAGAGCGTGCCAAAAAAGGAGAGGGAGTGAGAGAGAGAGGGGGAAAGAAATCTCTCCCAAGATTATAGCTATTGGAGAGCATTGGGATGAAAATGTTTGTAATAATATCCTGTTGGATTTGAGCTTTTTCTGGGCTTATAGCACTTTTTAGTAATTAAAATCTGTGTAAATTATAAAACCTTTTTGTTATTTCTTTTAAAGTCCAACATCACAATTGCTTATGATTGTGGTCATGTTGTTTGTTTAAAAGAAGGCACAGGGTGTCTTTGAAAGGCAGTTTACTGTGAATTGACTGTTCACCTAAATAGTGAGGTAAAAATAATAATTATCTCATGAGAACATCAGGCCTGGTCTAGTAAGGCAGCAAAGGAGTGAATGTGAATGACCCCTTTGAGTTAGGGAATAACCAGTTATAGAAGATAAATAAATTAATTAATTAATTTAACATACTACATTCCCTTAGCAGCATGACGGCTTAGTGATTAGCACGGTTTTCTCAGTTTTTAGACTTAATTGGTAATTAATTGTTTGTAATAGCACACTTCATTCATTTATCTTCTATATCTTTTCTTTTAGAAATAACAAAATATTTTCTGTGCAAATGCACTGATATGCATTTATGATACAAAACTAATCAGAACAGTTTAATTTGAATGTAACACATGTATTTGCTTAGAGCTGTGTGCAGATTGCACATGTTGACAGAAAAACGCTTTAACTTTTAAATCACGCCACTTCGCTCACCTTCTCGAGTTGAACGTAAAGTTCTGCAGGTACTATAGCCCCATCCTGTGGCTAATAACTTGGAAACACATGCAAACTCCGCACAGAATCGAACCCGGGATCTTCTTGCTGTACGGTGACCATGCTTACCACTATGCCACTGCGCCGTCCCTAAAGCAGGTTATGCAAGTAAATCAGTAAATATAGTAAATCAGATAAGTATATTTGGCAAATTAACTACAATATTGCTGTAAGAGGGCTAAGCTGGAGGACACTATTTATATTAACCAATAAAGAAATTGTCAACTGTAATAATTATTTTTTTATTCTGTTCATAGTGCAACATGTAAATAGGTGGGTGTTTTCTGAGGGAAACGCTGGGAGCTAGCCAAAAACATTAATCAATTCATTTATCTTTTAATCCTAATTAATTCATTTATTTCTTTTTAAAGGATCAAAGACAACTTTGTTTTACTAAGATCTATTTTTTGTAAAACCTTAATGGACTCATTTCCTTTCTGTTCAGTGTTGCTCAAAATTCTATACCATCCTAATTGTGTGTTTATTGGGATTTTCAGGGTGTCATACATCTAAATGGAGTCGGAGCAGCTGTTTAACAGAGGCTACTGCAGGAACAGCTACAACAGCATCACCAGCGCTAGCAGTGACGAGGAGCTGCTTGATGGCGCAGGCGTCATCATGGATTTCCACACCACTGACGATGACAACCTGCTTGATGGAGATGCTTCCCCAGGTGAGAGCTTGATTCATGTTGTACTGTAGAGCCTACAGTACAACTTAAGTCTAATTTAACCCCTATTTCTTAAACTCCCACTTATTTATATACGTATTATCTACCCATTCTCCACCAATCACACTTTTTTCTGCACATTTATCCTTTTAGCCATTATTCACCCACTAATTATTAATTTAATTGTACAATCCATTTATCCACTCTTCATCCTTTCATTAATGTATACATGTATCTACCTAAGCAACCACCCATTATGCACTAACATATAATTTATCATTCCACTTAACCCTATAGTCAGCACCCACACATCCTTTGCCTATATATTTTCTTATTTCTTCATTCACTCACCCAATAATTTACTAACTTATCATTCCCCAAGTGATCATTTACACATTCATAGAACCTTTTTGCAACAATCACCAATTAGACCAGATTAGTAAATCTATTGTTAATCCAAAATAACAAAATAACATTTTGGTCATTAAAATATTGTTTTTAATTTTAAAAGTACTTCTTGCATAGTTTTTAGATAGGCAGAGCTGGCAGATTATTGTAAATAGAATTCTTATTGAGTTAGATGCTAGCTTTACTAGCTCAGACATGGTGAGCATGTTGTTTTAATTATTCACAATTTTTTTATCTTTTAGAAGGTTTAAATGTAGATCCTTCTTTAAGACTAGCCAAGTAAAGTTTTTACTCCGCAATAAAAAAAATATTTGTAGTATCAAGTATTTTACTGTTTTCTCTGTTTATTGTTTTCTCTGTATAGTTTCCACCTCTGCACACCATCTCCTCTGTGAATTGTCACAGCTTTTATTGTTACTGCTGACTGAAAGAATATGCGCTCATCAATGCAGTAGATGTATGGCTTGCTTTGATTCTTTTAGCTCAAAGTTCTTTTTTTTTATCTTAATTGAGTTTAAGAAGGGTTAGACTACAGGACCTTTCTGTCTACTCTTAAGTATACAATGTCTTTATTATGTGATTTTTTTTTACAACATAAAGCTCTGCATAGATGTCTTCAATAACACATTATAACATTTACTCAAAGAAAAAATGATGCATTGTGTTGTTGCTGCCCTTAAACTGCACATAATCCTGCTTTCTAGTAAAAAGTTGGTTTAAAAAGATTATATGAATGTTGGATGATAAGATTAGTTAGTTCAAGATGCTCTGTTTATTTCCTATCTTAAGTTTCTCAATTACTAACTATACTATGACTATTTATTAAATACAGTGTATAATTTAATATTAATTTTAGAGAAAGGGATTAAAACCAGAAGCCCTACTGATTTTATAGATACTATATTCATACTGGATATAGATCCAGTATGGGATCCTACATGAGTTTAATATAGTATAATTTCATAGTGGTTAGCACTGTCACCTCACAGTGTCCGATTCCCGGGCAAGGAGTCTTTCTGTCTTTCATTATTTCCATTATTTGCATTATTTTGGGTTTTCTTCTACAGTCATGTACATTTGATTGGTGATTTTAAATTGGCCAAAGAATGAGTGTAAGTTTGTGTGGTTTTTCATCTGTGTGTGGCCCTGCGATGGACTGGCAACCTGACCCCGAGTTAGGGTATAGAACATGATTATCCACAAGGGCACCTGTAACATCTCTTTGGCAGGCAGATACATTATATAACCCAACTGGGCAATTCCAATATTCCAGATGTTTTCACTAACTTAAGAAATAAAGCACTTATTAAATAAAATGAAAATTTTCAAGGTAATAATATTTGCTATTTATAAATGTATATTGATATTTAGATAAGAGTTTTATTTAGCTAATTTTAGATTTATTTAGTAAATAAATCCTATGCAGTTAAAGTGATCTATTTTTCATAAAGAATTACATATGAATTTGCTATTTTTGCTCCTGATTAAGTTGCAAATTCATCAGCAGAGTATACGGGCTCATAGCAGAGCCTTTGTTTCGGCAAATTCCCAGCATGGCCGGGCCTTTTTGTGCTTGCGCGATTAAAGGGTGTCGGCTTACATCGTCACTCGCCAATCTCTGCCCTGTGCGCTCGTTTTATTTTGTCAGACTGCCCTTGAACTGGAAGCTTTCTTGTGTAGCCATGGCACCCAAATCTTCTTCTAGATGAGAAAGTTTGTCCAAGTGCTTATTGCGAAACAACATGGGGTGATACCTAAGTGCAAACGTGTCAAGGAAAGCAAGTCATGCAAGTGACGTTATACCAGTGGACATAATGGATCAGACTGCGTGTTACTCCAGGAGAAGTATGGAATACTAATAACAGATTAAGAAACTTGTTCAGCTGCTCTGTTTGTGGTTGTAGGTAAATTTGCCTGTTATATCCTTGTGTGGCAGCGTGTGTAGGGGATAACGAATTGTCATGATTTTTTATGATGCGAGTTCTGGACTGATCAGTCACTCAGGTTTTGAGTTTCCTTTTTAATTAAAAGTCTTTTTAAGTAAAAGTCTAAAAGCACATGTGTTGGACTGTGTATAAGTCATGATGTTTCTTGATCTTGAGGTGAATTAATTTGGTTACTTGGCAAAAGAGGGGTTGAATACGATAAACTGCATAAAAAAGGTTATCATCTAATGTACATGTTTTTGGACTATGGAAGGAAACCGGAGTACCTGTAGTAAACCCCTACATATCATATATCATTGTTTATTGCACTAACTATCATATGGTAATTATTATTTAAACCCTCTTACTTATTTGGAATGATTTAGAGTCATTTTTAGAGTTCATGTGTTGCTTTTCTCTGAAGAGGCATTTTGCGCACAGCTTTTTTTGTACCTTTCAGAGATGTACATGAAGTTTACATACATGTTGCTTTAGTGTAATGTCAGGCTTCATTTGGCTATTATCGTGATTAGGAAGCATTTAGCTATTATTATGCCTTATAATGCATCCTCTTCATCTGTTCTTGAAATCTGCACTGTATTTTTTGTTGCATTAAAAATAAATTTTTCCCCTCTTGATAAGTAATGTAAAGCTGTTGTCTGTAAATTAGTAATAATGTGCACTATAATGACTGTAGGGAATTTTGGGCCAGCATGTACCTCTGGCTCAGGGCCCCTCTGGGTGTGAAACAGTGTAAAATCACAACGAAAGGCGAAAGCAAGAAACAGCTATATTTTTTATTTAAAGATGCATTGTGTCAAGGTCTTTTTAAAAAGGACTTTATCGGTTTGTTAGATTTTTTAACTTATATTATATTATTTTATTTCTGCTCAAACGAATTGTCTCAGATGTCTGATGCATAATATATTGCAAAACCCCCAGAATGCTTTCAGAACATCGAAAGTCACATTGTTCGGTCGGATTCTACAGTATTTATGGAAAACGTGTGTCATGATGTCCTTTAAGAAATTTATTTGTGTTTACACAAGTCACAATGGGCACACATTAGTCATCAGTTAAATGCTGGACTTTTTAGTAATGTGCAGTTCACAGTATATTTTGCACTTAGTCACTACAAAATGTTTTGTATTATTTACAAAGATACCACAACACACTGACATGTATAAGGAATGCTTATGCAAGGCATTGTACATCCAGAGCTGTGAAGGAGCTTTCACTGGTTCATTCACTCATTTTCTATACCCGCTTATTCCCGAGCTCAGGGTCACGGGGTCACATAGGGCCAGAGGCAAGGGTTACCCACCCCGACAGGCCGCCAATCCATCGCAGGGGCCACATAGAGTAACAACCAAGTACGATGGACAATTTAGGTTCATCATTCAACCTAATGTACATGAAACCAGAGTATCAGAATTAAACCCAGGCAAGAGCAGGGAGAACATGCAAACTCCGCACAGAAAGACCCCTCAAGGCGACCGTGCCAACCACTACGCCACCGTGGTGCCCTAAGACATTGATATTTTTAAAACTATATGATTAATAAAAGTTAAATTTTCCAGTCGCTGGCCGATTATTGAAAATTAGTCAACCGAGTTTAAATTCCAAACTCCCCCAAGATCGGCACACAATGGACTCGTCCAGCAGCTTCTGTCTATCGCAATCGGTTTTGTTCAAAATCACATTACCGGATTAGCGAGTGTGTTGACGTTAAACGAATCACTTGATTTGTATGAAATATATTTGACGTAAACATAGGGCACATTTTTTTTTTCGCTTTGGCAAGATAGTAGGTCATATTTCGCGATTTGGGACACGTCCTTGCTTCCTTTGCAATGACGTCATCACAATAATCCCTCAACCGGCTGCTAAAGAGAAAGGAGCCGGCGGAGGATTGAAAAGAAACTAGGGTAGGAGGGGCGCGCCTACGTGTATACACACGCACACAAAAGCTCTCCCTCTGACTGAGTGAGAGACTTACTGCAGCTGTTAAATATGGCACCCGAAAGGTTTACATAGAGGGCAACCTGCAAGCTCCAGACTGTGTAATGGAAGACGAATCCGCGGATCCATATTTACCCTACGATGGCGGAGGGGACACGATTCCCCTGCAGGAAATCCGCATGAGAGGTACCGAATTGTCTTCCTGATTTTACGATGGTAATAGAGCCAAGTTAGCAGATTAGCACTAGTCTGACATTGCGCACTATTGGTATGCTTTGATGTATTTCTGGTAATAATTTACTAGCAATGGCCTGCGCGCTCTTGTCAGAAAACGTGCACGCGCTTTGCTACAGCAGTAAAACGTGTGGTTCAGGCCTGCGTCGCAACTGCAAAGCATGTGTGGCATATGTGTGACTGAATCATTGTACTATGCCTGTATGCATTTATTAATTCATGAAAGGTTCATCAAAAGAGACCTGTTGCTCAATGGTTTTTATTTGCAGCTGATTTAGACTCTTCCTACAGTTTGTCATCGGTCAAATAAATTTATTTTGGCCAAGTGGTAGGTAGTTTGTAGCCCAGCAGTTTGGGATCCTGGTCTGTAACAGTCAAATGACTGCTTTTATATTTACATTTGCAACATTTGGCATGTGTTACTGTTGGCCTGCTAATCATATTCAAAATTGCAGGCTAATTCTCAGCACTACAAAGTTATTACCTCTGGGCCCATAAGCAAGGAAGGCCATTAACCCCCAGTTTCCTTATTTATGAAAAAAAAATCTGTAGGTTGATTTGGATAAGTGTGTCTGCTTTTAAACCCACAACATAGCAATCTATGTACAGTTTAGAGACGTTATCTGAGATGTCTAATATGATTTTTTTTGAAAAGTGTCTTTGGTGTCAAGGCTTTGTAGTAGCCAAAGGTTTAACATGCATTGACCTGTGGAAAGTCTACATCGCAGAAGGTTTGTGTTTTTTTCTGTAATGTGATGCGTAAAGTAATAGACAGAAGAAAAGGAGGCTGATAAGTAAGCTGTTGTTGTTGCAGCATAAATAAAACAGAAATTAACATAATCTATACTTGCACATTATTACAAAAAATAATTCCAGTCTTCCTGCACATTTCAGTGCTTATTTTTGTCTGTGCTTTGCTTAATTGTTTTCCTATAACCGATCACACTAAAAAGAGTCTTGGTCATTAATTTTCAAAAACACTATAAAATAACGACATGGTTCAAGAGGCTTTGTCTCAACTATAAATTTTTAATAACATAGAGCAAATGCAGCACACAGTAAACTGAAGAAAAAGTTTTCTCCAGGACCCCACGGTGCTACACAATCACACAGAAAAAGACCTTAGAACAACACTGAGATAAAGAACTAAAGAATAAGTCCTTCTTAGCAACAAAAGTGCATGTGCGCAAACCGGCATAAACATCGCTAAACAAACAGTGCAAATACAGACAATGCAGAGGAAAACTTACTGTACAGGTGCATTAAACGCTGAACAGGATGTGCAGATAGACAAGATGTACAAGTAAGCAGCAAGTGCTAAACTTCATGTAAACAAAATCTTTGTTTGTCGTGCTGTAAACAGCTTTTGTGCGTGTGTTAAGGTGATTCAATTCTGTGTTGAGAAGCTTGATGGCATGACGAAAGAAACTAGAACATATTCAAGTTGAGGGTCCGAATGCTACGGTGCTATCAGTGCTTTCTTATTTTTCCAGAGATTGAAATACTTCAATACTTACTAAAATTAAATACTTATGTAAAATCACACCATCTTTGCTTTATATATTTAAAACTATCCGTCTTTGTTAACCTATTTGTTGCACCTGAATGCTTTAAACTTAATTTAATCCCAACTGTTGTGCAGTCGATAATAATCACACTTTATATATTACGGAAACCTGCGTATCTGAACAGATTACTCTAAAGGTGTAAGGTCAATGGCAGTTTACCAGATTGAAAATAAAGAATGTGGAATAATGAAATAAAAATTTAACTAATATTTTTTGTTGACTTCACATGATTTCAGAAAAGTCTAACTGTTCCATTAGTGTGTCATTTATTCTGTTTAAACTTTTTTTGTATTTTGTTTGCCCGTAATGACTTTGTGTGTGTGTGTGTGTGTGTGTGTGTGTGTGTGTGTGTGTGTGTGTGTG
>JAOTQW010086687.1:0-11309 GCA_026260075.1 Sisor rabdophorus | reverse complement strand
TCATACAAAGCCCCAAAGTTATGGAACAGTCTTCCGGTCCATGTCCGAGAATCAGGGAAGGGTAGTTAGTAGGGCTGTGTGATTTGCGATTACAATTAGCTTTTGTGTCTCAGACTTCTTAATAGTGTGCAAAACACTTTATAGATTCCTTAAATTTCTGTAGTCTAGCAGTTGCATTGCATCATTCCTTCCTTTAGATTAAAAAAAAAATTAATATCTAATAAACAAAATGTTTATTTTCTAGTGCAAACCACTTCCAACGAAAACAAAAAATTGAAATGTGCTATAAAAAAGCTATTTTTGAAACAAGTTAGGTAGTCAAACTACATCAATAGCTCTGCAGCTGTCTTTCGCTAAAAAAATTCACAGTGAAACTAGAATATGTTTCAGTCGTGCAATTAATTCCACCCTTACTTTATTTCTATATTTAAAGACACAGCTTTTAATTTGCAAGACAGCTAATATGTGCATACGAAAATTTTATAACTTCTACCCAGCGCTCGGATGAAGCAAGGTAGGGGCTTCTGGTGTTTAACATGTTTTTATAACAGTCACCTGTGGATCTGTTACTTTTTGAAACCCAAATAATTCCACATTACAGACCATATTTCATTATATTTTTAGGCATTAAGTGGTAAAATGATCCCTCTGACTCTGAAGAAGCCATAATCCCACTACACCCCGCATTTTGTTTTTTTAATGTTGGACATTACACATACATGGCCAAAATGCTGACTGGCCGCACAAAGCTGTGCACACATAGTAGCCATGCATTTGCGCTGGACGTTTTTAAATCGCAATCACATTGCATCCTTTCGCAATTAATTATTAATTAGCAGTTAATTAAGCAGGTCGCATTAATCCTTCAGCACTGGTAGTAAGCTATATGTTATATATATATATATATGCATATACAGTATAATAATGAAAAAAATTATTTGACCCCTGTATGTTGGCCATTGAAAAATAAATGATCAGATCAGTAAGAAACAAGGTAAAGAAAACATTCAGAAAAACACTTTTCAAAAAGTTATAAATGATTTGCATGTAAGGATTTAGTATATGGTGGCAAAACCAAGTATTATAAGTGTTTACTTAAGCTTCAACTCTGTAGCACCAACTGGTCACATAACTTCATATGCTGTAGTAAAGATGAAAAAAAACTGACATGGGGAAAATTATACTGGTTTTGGATTTTAGTTTCCATTACTTTTCAGTACATCAACCAGTCCCATTAAACAACAGCAGCTGCACCAAGAGCTGCACCAAAGAACATTTCTGTCTCCTGATAAAGGCTACACAGTGCTACAGACTTTAGATCAAAGGCATTTCCATTTGTTTTCTCTGTAGACGACTGCTAGGAAATCCACAGGCCTACTCACTTCCACGCTCATGCGCACACAAAAGCTCCAACAGCAGTGATCGATGGTGGGTACTGTTACCAAAACAAGTAACAATTGTGTAAAACAAACGTGTTTGCTTTGAACACAGACACACACACACAAACACTGGCACGGATACATACACATCCAAACAGGAACACACAAACAAACGGAGGTACCCACAGTCACACACACATCTACACAGGCATGTGCACACACAGTAATAGATGCTACTGTTGGAATGGGAAAGGGACAAACATTTTTCTGTTTTTTCACAGTACAAAATTATCTATGTGCCTTTCATCTTCTCATTAAAGTAAAAGCATCAATTAATTTGCATCAGTTGTTACCTATCTCAGTGGTTAACAAACTTTTTCCGCCAGGCCCCACATTTTGCATAATAAAATAAGACACCCGCCCCACCGCGCGCACACACACGCACGCCGAGAGAGAGACTTTAGTGAGAAACCTCGTAAATCATTAATGGTAGTGAACACAAATCAAGTGCCTGATATCTATCTAAAAATCATTTAAAGAAGAAGCAGTAAAATGAAATCCTTCAGCTTTTACATTGCTGCAAAAGATTTTTCAAATAGAAACAAGTCCTGTGACTGTGCTATTTGAGTGGACTTTGCCTTATGGTTAAACGTGAATGGTACACGAGCGAAAACGTTTGCATAGGCCATCAACAACTCAACAGGACAAACATTTATAGATCGGAATATTAAGGGGGGAGCCTTTTACCGCATAGTGACAACGAATAGAAGTGGAGCCAAACGTGCTGCATTGAACGCTGCCGCCCAGGGCAGTGCAGTATGCCAATATCTGTGGCTTACATTCAGGGAACCGGTAGTTTACAATTAGATTGAATAATTTAATAGGAAAGAAAATAATAATGGAATTATTTTAGAATTGACACTCTATTAGGCATCCTAATTCTGGTTCCTATAGTATTGAGTAATCTTAAATTTCAGATAAACAGCTTAATACCCACCCGTCCGTTCATCATTCATTCTTGTTTGTAATCACTTATAAAAAAATTGCTGCTGCATGTGTGGTTGTCAAATAAAGCACAGGAAAGGATAGGCCATTGCACTATAAAACTATAATATTGACATATTCAAATACACACCTTTGATGTTTTGTTGTTTCTTGGCAGCCATGTCCTCCGAGTGAGTGAGTCGTCTGAGCACATCAGCCAATGCTGCCTTCATGACGGTAAGCTCATCTTCCTGCTGTTGCACTCGCAGCTCCAGAGACGACAGCCGGTCCTGCATGTCCGTCACGCTGGCTGCCGAAATGCTGTCATCTGTGTAGGAGAGGAGAGTTATATCCACATGCCTTCTTCAGTCAAAAATTTAACAATACCAGACTATGAGTTTTTTTCTTTATATGACCACAAAACAAAATAAACTCTCCTATAATCTCCTATAAAAAACAGAGATACTGATCTTTTCTATAAAACGTTTAATTCAGTCATAGCCCAATTTCTCTGGAATGCGATAAGCAAGCTGGCAAGGCGAGTGTTGTGTGTATGTAAATGTTGCAATAGATGAACATGGCAGGCAGGTGATACGTGATATTTCGTCATCTTACCAAAATCTCAACGAAAAGGACCTTGATATTAGGGAAAAAAGTATTTTGCCCTTAAATGATTTGCAAGTGATGGTAGATGTTGTGCTTTCTAACTTTTTTCCTCATAGTAAAGTAATGTGAACAGTTTATGTTAACATTTTCATCAATAGGCTATGCTCATGGTTTGCCATGGCTTGCACTCAAACTCTTGCAGTAGCCCACACTCAGTGGGCAGAATAAGACTGCCCTGCATTTTTAACTGTGGTTAAACTGTGGTTTCCTAGTTAGTGAGCCCCTTACTAAGGCTCACTAAAGAATCTCTAAAGAATGCGTGCGTGCACTTTGTAATCAATGTAGAAAAAATATATTAAAAGCAATTATATACATAAAATATACTCAGTTAAGTTTAAATAAAAATATACATATATTGTTTTGAACTGATGAGCACAGACCAATGACCACATTTCAGACTAGAATGCACATGTTAAAGTCACATAGTGGTTATCGTAGCTGCCTGTGTAGGGGTTTCAGTGAGGAATGCCCTGGCACACTCAGTCACTCACTCACTCACACATACGTCTGGGAATGAATACTTAGGTTAACATGGCTACTTAATACCCCCCCACACACACACACACACACATTAAAGCAGGGGAAAAAAGCTAGCTTTCCTACGCCTTCAGCCACACGAATTAGTGCATTCTCAAGCCAAGTGTAACTGCCGCATAGCTTAGACCGAGTCAGCAAATCAAGCAGCCCAATCTGGCAACTGCCAAAGAGGCTTCAAAATCGTTCCAGACATTTGAGGTTTGAAGTCCAGTTGCCAAGTTGTCCCGTGAGCAGGGAGATAATCATAGACCATTGCATTAACTCTATCGACTCTTCTATCTTCTTGTTTTTAATGGAAGACTTGAAACAGAAAAAAGAGAAAAGGAACCAGAAATGTTGGCTTGAGAGTCATTTAGAATATCTAAGGATGCATTTTTTAAGGGGTCAGTGACCATGTATGATAGCATCAATGCTGAATAAAAACACTGGACAATTTAGAATGCTTGAGATATCAGAATATTTTTTATTTTATTCACTGACATGCTTTGCGCAAATATGTGAATATATCCAAACTTTTTCTGTTGCCTTGTTTGTATTCAAATGAATTAGGGCATTTCTTGCCATATACTCTTTATTAAAAGAACCCCTGTAAAGTTTACCAACTTCCTCAACCAAGCAGATACCCTACATGATACCAGTTAATTAATTAATTCATTCATCTTCTAACCTGCTAATTCCCTAGCTCAGGTTCATGGCTGCTAGAGCCTATACGAGCGCACATAGTGCGAGAGGCAGTCCATTACAGGGCCACACACAGATGAACAACGACACACTCACCCCTCCTATGGGTAATTTCAATCACCAATCAACCTAATGTACATGTTTTTGGACTGTGGTAGGAAATCGGAGTACCCGGAGGTAACACCGCACAGGAAGACCTGGGAATCGAACCTATGACCTTCTTGCTGTGAGGCGAACGTGCTAACCACTACACCACCGCGTCACCCTATACCAGTTCATGCTAAAAGCTAAATAGTCACTTACCTCAAACAAAAACACTGTTCAGTAACCTTTCAACCACTAACTTTAATTTATTTTTGTCATTTCTATTGGACTCATTTCCACATTTTCCTGAGGTACTTTTAATTCATTCATCATTCCTTGTTAGTTCTGTGTAGGTTCTTTGTTTTACAGATGTTAAAAGAAAAAACTTTACACTACAAGAAAGTGTGTAAAATCTTATAAGATGGCCAGAAAGTCAACAGTATAACAGTATATACAAATCACAGTATAAGCCCATCTTTGAGGTGCAATATTACGCTATGAACTAAGATTAAAATAAAGTATGGTCATTTTTGATTCAGTTAGCAGAAATCAGTTTATATTATTTTAATTACACAAATTAAGTAGTCTCAATTCAAGTCAAAAGTGTGGACAGGCATGTCTTTACAGTTGTGCAACATCCTAATAAAATAAAGTTTGTGTTTAAAAAATGACAATGTGACATGTGTTACAGTAACTCAGAAGAAATATGTAATTAAACTACAGTTGCTTATAAAAATGTTGCTAAAAAATCCTGGATTTGTTAAATAATATTGATTTGTTGTTTCTTGATCTGCCCATTTTTGAGATCCACAATATTTCAGCTTAAGCTGTCCATTAAAGTGATACTATTATGGTGCTTTTGATTCATTCTTTGGTTTGTATTTGCTACACACATTGTCTGACAATAATATTAATCCACGATATGATATTACCAATGAAAGCCTAATGAAACTACAACTGGGTTGAGAGTACAATAAATTCAGCCTAATTTAAATTATGAAAATACATTATGTATTATACTACAATATTCTGTCCATATACTAGTCTGATATCCCTTAACTTTCACGCACTACACATTTTAACAGTCAAAAGTTTTCCTTTAGTAGTAACTCCATTTCTGTAACACTCTTGTATCAATTCTGAGGTTTCTGCTACAGAACAAATTATGCTTTATATATTCAATTCAATCAAGAATTTTTAAATCTTCTTTAAGGTACTGTTCAGTTTGGTGAAAATATTAGACATCTGCTTGTACCAGTTCTTACAAAGATATCCAAAGAAAAATAATTTAAAAAACCTTTTTAGGTATAAATGGGATGCACTGTATGTTTACCACCCTAGTCTGTATTTGTGTTTTTCCTCAGGTGATCTGGTGTGAGGGAATTTCTGCATGTAATGAAAATGCCTTGTTTGTTTTTACCCATGACCACTTAAAAGCTAAAAGGACAGAGCAAACAGTTTCTGCACTTGTCATATTTCACAATAACCTGCCACATTTCTTCGGGGGAACTGGTCTTTTTTCCTAACTGCACATACGCTTCTGTGCCCATATGCCATAATCCTTACATTTTATTTACATATGTACTTTCATAAACATATAAACATACTAGCAGTGGAAATCTTTAGGCATATTCGATCCAATCCAATTCTGATTTTGGGAGTCATGATCTGATTCCAGAATTCATTCACAATCTACATTTTTTTTTGTTTTGTTAATACATGTTTTCCATCTTTACATTTTAGAATCAGAAATGGTGTTTCTATGCTTTTTACATTTATAGTTGGAATTTCTGTACGACATCCTGAATGACATTTCAAAATGTTGAAAACAACAATTCCCCTTTAGAACACAGTAGCCATGTGTCTAACCTTACTAAAGGAGACTTTGTTTATTGTAGCTACAACCTAAAGATTTGCACCCACCAGTCTAATAAAAATGTGGCTTTTAGCACATTCTTCTACATTTTTGTTGCTCATTAAAATGTGTGTAAAGAAGCTCATAACATGCAAAGACGCGTGTCTTAACTGGCATCCATGCATATGTGGGCTGGCCCCCTTTGTGCCCCAAACTGCACTCCTGCTTCATGTGAAATACACACAAACACATCTGTAGTTGAGGATAAAGGTTTGAGGTCAGTGTGTGTTCTAAAGAGAAGCCACAACATAAACAAGTTTTTTGTATTAAAAAATTGAATCATCTGATGCATAAATGGGTTTGGACTTTAAAACACCACAATAGGAAAGCTATGACTAAACTAGAATAGGGAAAAAAACAAGTTTGTTTATTTAAGAAAGGATTTACAAAGAGGTACAGTCCTTAAGGCACCACTGTCGGCTTCTAAGCAAGGCTATTGTTTAAGAGCTGTAGAGTGGCAGTGACTCATACACACAAAACACATATATACACACACACAAAATTAAAAAACATTGCTGACTAGAAACGCGGAGCGAGGTATAACACTACACTTAAATATAGACTTCTTTCATCACTCAGATTCCATTTCAAGTTATTAATAGCATCACTGCCACTTTTGCTTTGTAGTTTCCTGGTTTTATGAGAAATTACATGCACTACACTTTTTTAAATCTATATCTATATGTTTTTTAATCATATTTGAATGAGCTCATAAATTCAAAATACATGGATTCATGCGACTCCTTTATTTTCACCACAACTTGGTTGAAAACAGAGTTAATGTAAGTCACTTGTTTGAGCACAGGAAGGAGATGGCAACTAGGAACTTTGGGACAAGCTGATAATTCCAGGAACTTTAACAACGTGAAGGATATTTAAATGTGGAATTGCTTACAAATGTCTCAGTAGCTTGACCACTGAGATGCTCATGATGCCATGCACAGACAAATTAAGAACCTAGCCTGGCTGTTACTGATAACTCTTAGCAGCAATATTAATTAGCTGAAATTGTTTTATTTTTATACATAAACCATGATGCAGAATGTAAAAAACAAAAGAATGGTAATGACGCTTTAGTTCGACTGACATTAAAGACAATTAGAAGATTGTGACAACAAACCACTGCATTTTAAAATAATAAAGTTCAGAGAATAAACTCATTCATTTGCAACTTTTTTTAATAAACTATGTATAGTTACAAAACAATCTTGTTTTTGTAGGAACATACAATGAACATTTTCTCGTGCCCGATTGTGACATTGAAAAAATGCACTATAATTGGTTGCCTCACTTGTCAGACACATGCCCAGTTTTGGTGGTCTTAGCCCACTGAAAGTTTCTGCTGTCCAGTCGTTTTCCAAAATTCTGTATGTCTGGCTTTGCAAGACTATGACGATTGTATTAATAAAAAATGGTGAAAAAACTATTTGAATTAAAAAACAATGCCAATTCTAAAATGTAAAAAAAGAGAAAGAATAGAGGAAACATAAAAGCAGTAACAGAGATAAGATTAAATAAAGGATAATAATGACAAACAAATGTTTTCACCATTTTTCTTTTCATTTTAATAATTTGACAAATGAATTACTGTTAATAGTACAACTACTAATATGGTTAACGGTAAACAGAATAACGCCAGTTGCAAATAGCAGCAGCATCTATGTTGTGTTTAGCAGTTGACAATTTGTTCTTTTAAATTTTAAATTTAGATTTTACTGTATCTTGAAGGTTGTATTTTACAGCTTGTATAGAATAAAACCTTATAAATAAATAAATAAAAATAACGTATGTACTGAGTGGCACGGTGGTGTATAGGTTAGCATGGTTGCCTCGCAGCAAGAAGGTCCCGGGTTCGATTTCCAGGATAAAGATTCTTTGTGTTTTCATGTTCTCCACGCACTTGCGTGGGTTAACTCCGGTTTCCTCCTACAGTCTAAAAACCTGTACATTAGGTTGATTGCTGATTAAGTTGGATGTTTATCTATCTGAAGGCCTGTAATGGATTTTTCAACCTGTCCAGTGTGTACCCTTGCCTTTCGCCATATGTGCACTAGAATAGGCTCCAGCAGACCCGCATGTCTTAAACTACTTTTTTAAAGGTTTCTAAAATTAGCTTTTGGAAGATCCTTCCAATTTATTTGCCTGGGGCCTCCACTTTATTTTGATTCACCTCTAAATAAACAGTTAAAGAGTTTATGGTAAGACTTAAAGAAGGAACATTATTTTTAGATTAGGATGGGATTATTTTAAAATTGGATTTCTGTTAATGTTTCCTCCCCATAGTCTTCTCTTGTTTCTTTTTAATAACCAGCAAAGCTTACTCATTAGGAATATTATTTAAACATTTATAAATTATATTAACTAAACATGTATATATTTTCATTTTATCTCTAATTAAAAGCACTTCTAAAATAACAAATGTATTTCCATAAGAAGATAAATATAAAGGTTATTTTAAATAAATAAAATCTCTTGTTTTTAAATCTAATTTTATAGTAAAAATGTTATAATATTACAGTATTTACACAACATACTGCATAAAAACAGCTGATCAAATTCCCGATTTCAACTACATCATTTAATTTACATCACAACATAGCAGCACACTATAATTTTCAGTTCCCTTTGTTTTGCATGTGGTAAGACTAATCATAGTACATTTTCCTTACTTAGAAATAAAACTGAATTACATTTACATACATTTGTATTTGACTGAGGGGATTTAAATGCAGACAGTTAATCCAAGATTTAACTATTGTACAGCAGCTATGTGCACACAATTGTGTGTACACAGAGATGCTACACAATCGCACATTTACATGCAGTCTAAGAACTTGGGGGACTCCAGCAAGCTTTTTAAGATAAGAGAGACCTGTCCTGGGAAGAGGCCATGGCTATCCTTTTTAGGCTCATTTCAGTGTGTTAATTTAGATGTTGCACAAATAATTGATATTCAAAATCTGCACATCCTTTAAGCCTACATTTCTGAGGTTTACTTGGCGGACTCTGTGCATAAAGAAAACAGTGCTGTTCTAAAGACATTACAGCAAGTTACTTATATCTGCAGAGAAAGCTCATAAAATGTTCTTTTCTACTTTTTTTATTTATCCATTTGATAGATTTAATCGAGACCCGGTATTTAAACCTATTACTGTCAGCAGACGTAATGTGAAATTTGAGAACAGTTTTTAGTTTGTAGGAACCTTTTTAATGGCTTATATTACAATTAGCAAAGGAATGGCATACTCTAAAATCCAGTGCTTATGATTCCTTGTTATAGCTCTGAACCAGGAATACAAACAAATACATACACACACACACACTGAGGAAATTAGGGTGCATTTTTAATACGAGTTTAGGCCTGAAACTATGGAAATGATGAGGGAGAAGAATGCTGTGATTCCCATCTCCACTGTGAAACACCGTCCTTCTAGATGTCATAATGTTGCACTGCCCATCACTGTGAAAAGCAAAAAAGCAATTTCACAACACAGCATTCAGAAGGTCTTTAAAGAAAACATGAACACATACTTGGATGTTGCTTGCCAGTGTGTCAGTGTTGAGAATATTAGATCATGGTTCTTGGATGCTTAAACAGCAGCTCGCATGTGGCTCCATAAAGTTTTGGGCATGTAGAGGCAAGTTTGCTTAAAGACATTAGACTGCAAGACCGAGCCAAGAGACACAGTTTGAGACTGAACAGGTTGGGGAAGTTAGCGACAGAATGGCAAGCTAAGCTGATCATGAGTAGACAAATGAGTTTTTGTCCTATGCGTCTTTACTAAAGAAATGTGACCATAAGTAATATTCTAAACAAAAAGTATAATCAACACTGTGGTATTAGCAAACCCTTTGTCTTACACATAGCAGTTAAAGAAGAGCCCAGCAGCCGATTGGTACACCTGAGACATAAGTACTTCCCCTGCCTCCATTGCACAAACAAATGGGTTGTGTCATCATAGTGCCAAACGTTTAATAAAAGTCTGATAGAAAATACTCAAGTAAAAAAGGAAAACGCATTATAACGTCAAGTTCACACTACACAATTTTAGCCCTGTTTTTAATTCACTGATAGAGTTTCAAGTATTCACATTCAAATGGTCAGAATCGGGGCAAATCGGTTTATGCGAGTGACAAAGACGCAATAATGACTGCAAAAACATTAATCGAAAACCAGATCAAGTGTTACATTAGGGATTTTATGCCATCTAGTGGTTTCAAACAAAATAAAATGGAATTTTACCCCCAAGAGCGCCGCTGTACCCTATAAAACGTGTAGTTGTAGTTGGCTATAAAGTCTATCAAAAAATATAGATGTATAAAAGAGAAAAAAGGAAAACTAAATTATTTATATAGTCCAGCTTGGTAGTTTGACTATTGGGAGTAATCTGCAAATGTGTGGATGTGTAAAGCAAAGAGTGTGCAGTATTGTATGTGTAGTGTGAACTACATGCTGTGCCAGATTTGGGACTGACAGGCCTGAAGCCAACAGAACTGCTGACTACATGCTGCAGTTTAACTATTAGGATTAGATTCGATTCCTGTGTAAGTAGCTCTGGATAAGAGCATCTGGCAAATTCTGCAAATGAATTGTGCTGTACTGTAAAAAATTGAAAGTGGGAGAACAGCGGTTAAGGAACTGTTTATCTAAAGGTTGTGGGTTTAATATGGCACCACCAAGAAATGAATACACCAGAAAACAACTTTATGTTCTAGTTATTAGAACACAATCTAGCATATTAACTCTACTCTATTACTAGTTTTATTTTATGGATATCAACATTTTCTCTACAACACACATACATCAGATTAATAGTAATGATAGCGTAACAATGGGGTAAGCAAGGCGGGTATATGTCATCATTAATATATCATTAAGCAATATATCTACGGCGGCACGGTGGCACAGTGGTTGGCACGGACGACCTCTCAACAAGAAGGTCCTGGGTTCGAATACTGGGCGCAGTATCTTTCTGTGCGGAGTTTGCATGTTCTCCACACGCTTGCGCGGTTTCCTCCGGGTTCTCCGGTTTCCTCCCACAGTCCAAAAACATGTGCATTAG
>JAOTQW010086612.1:0-11316 GCA_026260075.1 Sisor rabdophorus | reverse complement strand
TCAAATGCATTTCTTTAGGCTCTGTGTTTCTATTCTCATTTGCCTGCTTTCACCAGAACCATGCTCTTACACACACACACACACACATGCACGCGCTCGCGCACACGCCCGTGCGCGCACACACCACTTTCAACTTGGCAATCAAATATGAGTAAATATAAACTGCTTTTTTAAATTAAATGCAAAAAAGGGGTAAATAAGGCAACACATACGTACAAAAGAACTTTAGTTTACGATTAATATAAGCACAGCTCAGAAAAGGCGGAGAAAGCACAGACAGCTTGTATAACGGAAAAAAGAATAAAGACTCCTTTATGCTGCGCTCAAACAAAAGTAGCATACAAAAATGCACATACACATTCTTATTAAATACTTTGTTCTTTACATAGCTGAATGTGCTGAAATAAAAAAAAAACACATTGCAGGCTGATCCAACTTTGATGTAATGTCTTTAAAACAAGTCTAAATAAGGCTCAGTAGTATGTGTGGCCACCACGTGGCTGTATGACCTCCCCACAACACCTGGGCATGCTCCTGATGAGGTGGCGGAGGGTCTCCTGAGGGATCTCCTCGGACAGTCTGTGGTGAAACCTGGCGTTGGTGGGTAGAGCAAGACATGATATCCCAGATGTGCTCAATTGGATTCAGGTCTGGGGAATGGGCAGGACAGTTCATAGCATCAATGCTTTCGTCTTGCAAAAAATGCTGACAGACTGCAGCCAAATAGGGTGTAGCATTGTCTTGTATTAGGAGGAACCCAGGGGCAAGCGCACCGGCAAATGATCTTACAAAGGGTCTGAGGATCTCATCTCGTTACCTAATGGCAGTCAGGCTGCCTCTGGCAAACACTTGCAAGGCTGTGCAGCCCTCTCAAAAAATGCCATCCCAAACAATTACTGACCCACTAACAAATTGTTTAATGCATGTTTAACGTTCTCCACGGCGTCTTCAGACTCTGTCAAGTCTGTCACATGTGTTCAGTGAGCCTGCTTTCCTCTGTGAAGAGCACAGGGCGCCAGTGGTGAATTAGTTAATCTTGGTGTTCTCTTGGAAATGCCAAACATTCTGCACAGTGTTGGGCTATAAGCACAACCCCCGCCTGTGGACATTGGGCCTTTATACTACCCTCATGGAGTCTGTTTTAGACCGTTCAAGCAGGCACATGCACATTTGTGGCCTTCTGGAGGTCAATTTACAGGGCTCTGGCAGTGCTCCTTCTGTTCCTTCTTGCACAAAGGCAGATGTAGCGGTCCTGCTGCTGGGTTGTTGCTTCCCTACGGCTTCCTCCACGTCTCCTGATGTACTGGCCTGTCTCCTGATGTACTAGCCTGTCTCCTGACGTACTAGCCTGTCTCCTGACGTACTAGCCTGTCTCCTGACGTACTAGCCTGTCTCCTGGAAGCACCTCCTTGCTTTGGTACACTATGCTTACAGACACAGCTTGCATTCTTGATGGACTACACTACCTGAGCCCCATGGGTGGGTTGTAGACTCGGTCTCATGCTACCACTAACACTAATCCATTGTCGATCAGTGTTGCTTTCTGAGAAGAAGTTCACAGAAGTGTGGTTGACTTAGAGTTGCATTGTGTTGTGTGTTTCTTTTTTTTGAGCAGTGTATATATAAATGAATATACCCACATGCACAAGACACACAGGGACTAAAAGTAATGAAGATATATGCTTTTGCCCACTGAAGTGCACTGGATGATTCAACACTTATTCATTATTCTGATCTATATTCTAGGGATACAGATCAATGGTTAATCTGTTGCAGTCACCATATACTACAGTAGGGTGGCATGGTGGCATAGTAATTAGCATGCTCGCCTCATAGTAAGAAGGTTATGGTTTCGATTCTCTGGCATTATGGGATATGCTGAAAGAATAAATGAATGAATAAATACGATCAGTTGTCCTTACCGTCCTCGTCCACAGTGAGGTCCACAACCTCGCTGGCACTCTGTCTAAGGGGCTGAATGACTGTAGAGAGACGATGGCGCCCACGGCCCTCCTGAGCCCGACTCTGAGAGCAACTTGGCCCCCAGTGCATTCTGCCATGACCCCCTACTGACCGAGGCCTTAAGCACAAACACAAAGCAAAGTGCACATTAATCAATATTCAATCATAGCACAATTACTAACAGCTTGGCCACAAATGAGCTGGTCAAATAACAGGCTAAACCAGGGTCAGCAAACCCGTTTCTGAACGGCTGGTGTCCAGCTGAGCTCCATCCCTAATCAAGCACAAATGGTCCAGCTAATCACAGAAGTATACCAACAGTTAGCTTTTTTCCTAAGCTAATCTGTAAAACCTAATCTTTTTTTTAAAGTACGCTGCTTTTCTATTATCAATAGAAAAATTGTCTTTTAAGGTTCTACAACATGCCTCACCATTATACAGCCCTAGCTGGAATTATTAAATGGAATGTAAAGCTTGCTGACACCAAAATTTGCAGCAGGGTAGTAGTAGTAGTTGTATACAGAGGACAAACCCTGCATATATCTGTCACCTTCCTAAACATCTCCATGTACACACAGTGTAAAAGTGGAAAGCAAGCGCTTCATGGGAAAGAAGAGGAAAAAAGACATTAATAGGACAAGGCATTATGGCGAACATCCAAAATACCCACCTACTTGAGATTCATTCCATAGAGACTGCAAAAAACATGAAGACATGCATGGGGACTGAACCCATAGGTATGGCAGAGCAGCACTAGCTGCCGTAAAGCAGGAAGCAGGGAACAGAGGTGTAACAGAGGTGTAGGAAGGGCTTCGGGGGGTTCGTGCTTGTTGTCTAGAAACCCGCAAATCTCCCTGCTGCAGAACCCTCCCACCCAGACCCTTAACCTTAGATTGCATCATTAAAACATCTAAACAAAATGATTACCAACTAGCACACAGGGCCTCAGGGAGGCGCCATGAGTCCACCAGTGTGTGTGGGTGCATGTAAAACAGGACGGTGAAACCAGTGCAGGCTTCTTTAGACACAATGCAAATACAGCAAAATAAATAACTGAGATAAGCTGCAATCCTCAAATAAATTATCCCTAGCAAAGACGTTAACCAAGTACTGGTAAAACAGCTAGTTGAAAAAGCTGCTGAGCAAACACACACACACACACACACAGAGAGAGAGAGCGAGAGAGAGAGCGAGCAAGGTAGGAAGCTCAGAGGTAAGATAAATTCAGCTCATTTTAATTCTAAAAGTCTTCTTTAAAATGTAGAATAATTTATACAAATCAAATCAATCTGCAATCAAATCAATGAAATTAAAAAGTGTACACAATTTATGTTCTTCACTAGGTCGATACTCTTAAATACTAGCTACCTGCTCAACACTCCTGCAGCGTTGCTAAGATCCCAAAGAGAGGGCACCGCCTCTTGGGAGGAGATTCTAATTATCAACAAGTAGGTTAGGGATTATTTTGTAAATACCTGTTTACCACTTTGGTCTTCTGAGACTTGCGAGAGTGGAAAAGTATAAACACGGGCACTGGGGGAGATGCCATAGTGGTAGAAACACTCCTACTTTTCATTGACTGTTCACGAATTCGTAGGGTTAAAGTTCACATAAATGAATTGCTAATTAAGCACTGCCAGTCTGCTTTTCAGACCCATTTCTGAAACCAAAAACACATTTAAAAATAAAAAATAAATATTATATACATATACATTTTATTATTAATTGAAATACCCAATTATTATTCGGTCATTACTGTCAAATATTACTAATGTGCATAGCCAGGTTTCATTAAATACAATACTGGTCAAAATATCGACAAAAACACATTCCTTTTGAAACAAAGTAGTCAAACGTGTACAAATGATGTTACCCGAGCACCACTAGTAAAACTGTGTGTATGTGTGTGTGTATATATATATACATCAACTCAGCTAACTCAGCTAAATACCATCTACCAACTCAGCTAATTACCATCTACTTAGAAGAAACATTTCTAATTGGTATAAATGATGGGCAAGAATTTAAAAAAATATGCTAATCCTGCAATTTTTCAGTATACAATAATTTTGCAGTGTCATAAATTTTAAGCCTTTCGGTTTATACCCTCATTAGACAGATTTCTTTTAGTAAAAAAACCCAAAAAACAAAATTGACCTGTATTAGGAGTTTGTAAAATAAAGAATAGTGACAAATGAAATCAATTATGATACATACATCACAGTTTTAAACATATCAGTAGTTTTTCCACTCATCTCGTAAGCCTAAAACAAAAGACTTTTATCTAAAAGTTTTCTTTCTGCTGACAGTTGACCCCCACAACCTTAACCAAACACGTTCCCACACCGGGTCAACACAAAAATGGCTGCCATTCTCTGCATTCTTAGGCAAGTCAGGGCAACCAGAAAGAAAGACTACTCTGCTGCTCTTTCTCGCTCTCTTACAGAAATACTGGAAATACCTTGGTAGACTAGACTACACTGAAAGTATGAGAAAGGGAGGGGTAACAGTAAGTTTAAAAAAAAAGTGGGCGTGGGACAAAACTGGGAAAGCTTTAAAAATAAATAAAAAGATACAGTAAGAACCAAAAGAGGACAAGTGGACTTGCACAAGCTATCAATTAGTGCACATGAAGCACATCTTGATGTTCGACATGTAGCCTTAACAGATACAACAGGTGATTGGCTTCATAAACATTTTTTGTTATGCTGATTGAAAGACAAGTGCAGTAATTAGGTGGACTGAATGTATTTATATTTTCCCTGGACGGTGTTTGTCCAATAAAAAGGTTTTGTCTGTTCATTATGATAAGTTTTTCTATCTGCCCGACAACATATTTATGAAGTTTTCTCACTGATGAAGGACATGTTGTACTGTAGTAATCTTTAGTCTTTACTCGTCTAGTCTCTGCATGTTCATGCTTTCAGGAGGTCTGGCATTGGATGGCGAGGGTGAGATGTAGGCTTTTGGTGCTATCAGGCTACAGTTGGCATTCTAAAAGATGTCCTGCTGCTGCAAATTAGGTTAATTTTGTTAAGCAAATGATGCCGACTGATTTCCCCATATGACATAACCATAAACCACACTGTCAGGCTGCAAAACTCACTAAAATCACCAAGCAGCTCCCACAAGTGCTGGCTATCACTCAAGATATGACAATCAGGAAAAACTGCAACGATGAAAAGGCAGATTATCTAAGTAATGACTAAAAGAGTATCTAAGTAATGACTAAACCTTCCATTTAGGGAAAGTAGACAAAATGATTAAGGAACGTTATAAATTCAAACCATCCCGCTTCAAGCTCTGAGTGGTGCGTTTTAGAGTAATATTCGTCAGTGTTGTAAACCCAGCACTGCTAAATACAGCCAGGCATCTACATGACACAGAAAGGCTTTGGCCCCAGTCAGGGTGACTTAGCTGACTGGCAGTCTCCAACAAACCTACTGCAGGAACTGGTAGAACCGGGGTTTATTTTTATGTCTATGTCTTTGTTTTTTGTTTTTTTAAAAACCCTCCTGTTATTATGTTATTAATGCAAGTTGCATAACTTTTATTTTTTTGCTTATACATTATATAAGAATTCTGTCAAGTAAAGAAAAATCTAAAGTTTGCCATTATCAGAGAATTGAGATTGTTTACATATGATGTTATTTTATGTATAAAAAAATATATAAAAAGATTCTGTATGTTGATAAATAAATTGCATTTGGTGGAGGTGCAAAGCACCAGCTACTAAATGCTCAGTGGAATAAATTACAATAGCAAAGGCACCTCACCCGAACCCCGACACGGACGGGAGGGCGCGCACACACACACACACACACACACACCTTCATTGCTTAGCTGGGGAAGAACAGCATGCAAATCTTCTACCTACCCCCTGTTGTCCCACAAACAAGCACACGTACAAGCACGCAAATGGACGTCCTCTGTCCAGCATAGAAACAAGAATCTACAAACGTTTACTAGCACCAAAATGCTTCCTAACATGTCCCAACAATGTGTTCTGACCTTTACATAAATAAAAAAAAATAGAGGAAAAACATGCAAAACAGAGTCAGAAATACAAAAATGTGCATGAGAGAAAGAAAAAAAAAGAGCAGGAGAAAGAGGGGGGGGGGGATGAGAGGGTAAGAAAGATGTTCTACAGAGGGGGGAAGGGAAGAACAGTAAACAAGCCAGAAGCTGAACAGGGCTGATGAGTGGTACAATGCAGAATCTGAGTGGCTGTGCTGTTAATGCACTGTTTTATCCATTTTACCCGTTGAGCTAATAATAAAGGCATGGGGGAAATATAAATATATATACAAACATTTCCTGGTGTGCTTGCTTTAATTTATAAATTAGGGAATAAAAAAAACATGGCTGCTATTAGCACTCTCTCTTTGCCCTTATCTCTCTCCGATTCAGAAACATTATCTTTACTGTACTGTTTGGCATACCATAGACATGTGCATCATTCAGAGAATCCACTGATGCTCCCTTTATCGCATCTACACTATTGCAGGAATTTAAAAAATTACTTAAACAAATACATGTTTATGTTACATTTCTTACATATGGCAAATGATCTTATCCAGAGCAGGGCTGGGTAAAAATGTGGATACGTCACTATAAAATAATTTTACTGATGGGCCAATCCGACAAGATATTTAACACTTTAATATTATACTACCTGTTAATCAGGGCTCGCAAAATTATTAGCCCGACATGCCAGGGCTATTGTGTCTTCCAGTCAAACTATCAAAATGTACTCCTGCCTTACCCAACACGTTGGACCCTCTACAGAACGCTATACTGGTCCAACAGGCCCACCTCTGACACCAATGTGGTGTTCCTCCATATTTAAGGACACCTACATCATGAAGATGTTTATCAACTACAGTTTCTTCTTTAACACACTCATCCTGCATAACCTCACACAGGAAGACTTCCCGATTGGCAGGTAGAAATTCAGTCCCATCCTCTACACAGTGTTTAAACGTGCAAGGAGTAACTGATCATGTAAACATCATAACAAAAAGTCAAAAATTTAGAAATAGAGACGTTCAATACAATGCAACTTCTATGATGTGAACAAGATTCTTTAACAAGCTAATAAAAACATTATTAAAAACTATTAAAATATTTTGAAAAAGACATGAAATTGCATATATGTGCAAACTTTATAAAATATAGACAAACTTTATAAAATTCCTTCAAAATGTTTGATTTTAATGCAATAAATTATTTGTCACAGTTGTTGCGCTAGTAAATAAATAATAAACTAGACAAAAATAAGTCGACCTGCGAAGCTTGCTTGATTCCATTAATAATTTCATACACAGCTTTTAGCCGTTTTAGAAAAGATAGAGTTACGGATACAATCCCTACATAATGGCTTGTGATTGTTGCACATGAACACAATGCAATGATCGATAAAAAATTTCATGTATAAATGTCTGTATAGCTTTAAAGAGTTGCTTTTTAGGTTAATTAATCCAGAAATCCACATCTCCCTCCTGAGCAAGCGTGAAAATCACCATTGGACTCTCTGGCCTGACTGAAAAAAATAAAAACATCTCTGATGCTAAAAGAATAGCGGCCATTTGGGAAAAGAGGAAGCTTTGAAAAGTAAGGGAAATAAATAAATTAGCTCTGACAGAGCTTAAACTTAAGCATAGTCCAAAGCCTACACACAGAGCCTGACAGCTACCAATGCCTACACACAGAGCCTATCGGCCTGTCATATCTAAGCCCGGATGTTCAATTTGAACAGCCTCACTCCTAGATACTGCGAAGATAATCACTAATAATGTCTAATCTAATGTGCTTTTGTATGTAATGTCTGAGGGCGTTAGAGTTTATTAGAAAAAAACTGCAGACTTGGTTCGACAAAACATGCTGACGCTTCTGAATTCATATATATTGAAATATTTAATACACCGAAAAATATAAGTAACAAGATGTTCTAAAATAAAAATACCTGTAGGCATCTCCTACGATTTCTACCTCACTGTCGGTAGAAGTTACGTTGATCTCCTCGCTGGCTGGAACTTGAGGTGCAGGAGTTGCTTCGATCACAACCACATCTTCGTCCAGTGCACCTAAAGAACACGGGTAGAAAAATGCTTATTAAATTATTTTTACAACAACATTTATTAGTTATAATGATATTTTTACCAATTCACTCAGCATGAAAGTGTTTTAAAATGTCAAGTTAAACAACATAGCAACAAAATCAAATAAGTACGTTGCCTTATAGGGCTTAAACAACTATTTGACATCACTGACAATAATAACAACAAATAAAACAAGTAATCGAATGGGCACTGGATCTCATATGGTCCGATGAAAAAAAGCATGCAATGGTAATGTTTAAAACATTTTGGTAGCTCAAGTGTCTGTTATCAGTTACAGAACGCAAAACACAATTTAACTAATTTCATGAGCTCTAATCATTAGGTAATTGACTGCTCATTGAAATAATTGAAAGTATCAAAATAACTGTCTACTGGAGCCTACTATCTGACAACTAAACCAAAGGAATAATAAACAGTTTTAATATTTTATTTAGTATTTAGCTTATACAAAAAAAATGTATATAAAATGCTATAACTGTGGTATTTTCATCTCAGGACCACAATGGCTGGTAGGATCTTTGAGTTCCTGAGACAAGAAAGATTCTCTTTTGCCTTTCTTTTCCTTTATTGTTCCAACACACCCCCCCCCCCAAATTATTTTTTAGCTTTATACCCATTGTTTCTGGTTTACACTTCGCAATAAAGGCAGATGGTCCCAGAGTACAAACGTAAGCCTTGCAATAGCTGCATTTTATCCATTTGCAGTCGCTTGCATTTTCATTGTACCACTCTTGTACCTGGCCCCTGGTTGGCTGCCTGTCCAAGCTTTTGTCTCCCACGGGAAGTTGCACACTGCATTGTGGCAAATTGGGACACAACTATGACTAGATTTAAACCTACACTGTGGCCAAATGTTTCATAAGTATGTCTTCCCCAAACTGCTGACACAAAATTAGAAGAATACAGTTGTATAAAATGTCTCTTTGGGCTGTAGTATTAACATTTTCACCACAAAAACCAAGAGACGCAAACACTGTTACAGCAGGACAATGCCTCCATGCGGAACACCCTGAGCTCCATGAAAACACTGTACTACTGTTGAGGTGGAAGAACTCAGCATTCTACACACAAAACCTTCCAAATAAGTGTAGCTATATCTGGAATAGAAGAGTAAAAAAAACATATATTGGTTATGCTCAGGTGTCCCAAAACTTGTTCATAAAGCATATTAGGGCTTGCAAAAGTTGATAGACCAGCGACCCAGGAATATTGTGTTGTCCAGTCGGGCAAGCCAAAATGTCTCCCTGCCCTGCCAGTCGGGTTATTTCATAGAAAGGGAAACTGTATTTAAATGTTTTGCCATTCTTTTAGAAATACAGGTATATTTCTATTTCATATTCTGTAATTTTCAGGCATTTTCACGTTTAAACCACTAAACTGTGCATATGAAAAAGCTGCATCAATTTTGCATGATATTCATGACTCTTTGGATTTCAATGGCACACCAATTCCTCTGACATCATGCCGTCATTCATAACACTTCACACGGTCCTCACAAGTAAAATATCATGGAGCAAGTTGAAACATGTGATCCAGATGTATGTATAAGCTGTGGAGAGAACTGTAGGGTTTTTATTGCCAAAACAACCAACCATTGGTTTGCTCTGTTCTTAAAAGAAACATTAGACTTTTCGGATTGTATATATTTATGAAAATACTACGGTAGAATTGTGCTACTTGTATGCGAGCACCAGCGTCCTCCCAGGAGTGTTGTTAGGGTAGAAAACCCTTCTGAATGTTGCTGCTTAGCACAGTCGCCTTGCCATGCTGATAAAAAAAAATATCTAGTTCTGCAGAATAAACTGCAAACACATTCAATACTAGCCTTTTAGTAAGAAAAGCTGAGATTTATACAGGGGGTAGTGCATACTTTAGTGGTTCCCAAGGCTCTGATTCAATACAGCACTGTTGTAACATAACTGTGTTACAATCACACATGCAAGTATTTTAACAATTTTCTATTTCTCCCAGTTTGGTAAGAAGTGTTGTGGTATGAAAATAATCCATTTGTTGTTGTGCGTTTTTTTTATTATTCTCCTAGAATTTAGACCAAAGCAAAAAAAGTCTAAAGCATTAAAGTATTTTTCATTCTATTTAATCAATCTGCCTGTGTGTTAAAGCTTTTACAGCATCGTCAGCCCTGAAAAATAAACATATTCAGCCATGAACTTAAAAAAAATAAAGGCAAAACTGTACTAACCCTACTCCTACTTAAGCCTGGAATACGCACAGATTAACAGTCTTGAATCTTTATAATCGCAACATTTTAGCTTGGAGTATGGGAGGAAAGACTAGCATCAGCCCGCCAGCAGACGGGTGTGGGGTAAAATGGAAAAGCCCCAGAGCTCTGAGGACTTACTTTGGTCTGTTGCACTTTTCTCCACCCACATACTTCCCATGGAGCAGAAACTAAGTGACCGAGTGTGTGAAAAGAGCAAGTGAGCAAAAGAGAGAGAGCAAGAAAAAAAAAAAAAAAGAGTGAGAGAGCTAATACTAATAAAGTCAAGAAACAAAAAGGTCATTAGTTTTACTTGCAGGTTAGATTTGGGCAACATTATAGTAGTGGAATGTTTCTGTAGTGCTAAAAAAACTTACAAATGCTGTAAAAACTTACAAAAAGGACAGAAGTGGGGTCACTTATGGTTTGTTTACTGGCAAACTATGTTTCATTCAGTTAGCTTTTAAGCTACTTGACAAAAAAAGACCATCCAAGATGGAATAAAGCATACATTTGTGGTTTTAATGCTGAAGTGTTTAATACTCATCAGACAGGGCTGTGTGAATCTGATTGCGAGACACAGTACAGGTACATGCACGTGTGTGAAGTCAGGGTAAAGTTGTGAAACAAGTCCACTTCGTCTTCCATAAAAAGAGTGGATCACATATGGTTTGTTTACAAATAGTGGACAAATCAGTGGCAGGGACGCAAATACCACCACCGATTTGCTATGTAGGCCAATTATTATTATTATTTACACCCATTTGTACAGAATAAAGTTAAGCAACATTACAAAAATATTAAAACCCATACCAGCTAATCTGTAATCTTGGTGACATTTGAATGCTCACCATATGTGGATTTATTAGAGAGCATGAAGGACAGACAGAACCTTCTCAGAAACAAGAACACAGTCATGGCGAAGCAATGTCAAAATGAGATTAAAAAAAACTCAAATGCAATGACATGAGAAAAACGTTCAATTCTGTCATTCATTCATTCATTCATTCATTC
>JAOTQW010086574.1:0-11316 GCA_026260075.1 Sisor rabdophorus | reverse complement strand
AATAAGCGGGTAAAGAAGATAAATGAATGAATGAATGAATGAATGAATGAATGAAGTCATGATGATGTTCAGTGTACACAGAAATAGAGTTGAATACATACTTATGCTTAAAAGTAGCATACCAAAGTCCTTGATTAAGTACGCCTGCCTCATTTCCCACTGGAGTTTTTATTCTGCTTGACTTGTACGCTTTCAAAAACACTGTTAATTTAGTTATAATAAAACTATTTTTAGGACAGAAAATTTTGCAGCCTTGCATTTGCATTTGCTGAGCAATCTGAGCAAGGTTTTTTTTTATTTAACAGGCATTTTATAGATATTAGGTCATGGATATTTACCTAAACGATATACCAGAAAATTTGCCACAAAATGTTGCAATATAGATTATTAAGTGAAGAGTCATAGCAGTTGAGTCACTAGCTGCCTTTAAAAGACGATTAAAGACCCATCTCTTTCGAGAATACATTTAAAACCTAAAAATATATTTTCTATATTTTTTTAATTTTTTGAAAACATTTTTTAGGCCATTACACTTTGTTTTAGAATTTGGCATACCAGTTTAACAGTCAACATACAATGTTCAACAATGAGACTCAAAGCACGTTTCTATGTCGATCTGGATCAGGCTGTCTGTTAAACAATGCTAATATAAATGTCATTTCAATTTATTTATAATTTTATAAAAAGTTATTTGTTTGTTTAGTACAATAGACAGCAGCTTTTGAAAACTCTTCATCACTTGCATCCGTTAGCCAAATAAGACTGACACCTTGGCGAGTTCACGCTGAGTTCAATCAATAACAATGGCTCCACCCTCTGCAGGGAATAAACTACAATTAGTAACGAACACAGGAAGAGTCAGAGAACCATAGCAACATTTGTTGTCCTTTTATCACTTACATATTCATATGACGACATGGCACTTTTTAGAAGAACCTTTAATTAGCTATTTGCATTATGTTATTTACTAAATCATTAGCTGTGCCTTACTTAAAATAGTAAGAAACTGTTCTAAATGTGTCTGGTGTTTAAAATAATCTGAGGTTACATCCAATACTGAAGCTGTCAGTATCAAGAGAGAAGTGCTATTCAAGATTAGGTTAAGTATTTAAATATTAAAATCTGTCTAATGAACGTTCATTAGACCCTGATTTCTTAAATTAACAGTACTGTGTCTTCTTATTAATAATATTTTGGCTAAATGAGCAAATCCCCCTATAAACTTGCAAAGCATCCCTCTTCAATCTAATAAAAGGCCTTTCCAGAAGATGAATGAATGGATAAAATTTACTTGAATCTTTTCATTGTATGAACTGGAGTTAGGTTTCTCAAAGAGAGAGGGAGAAAGAAAAAAAAGTGTGTGTGCGTGTGTGTGTGTTGAAAATAGTCAAGTTGCATTTCCCAAGCATGCCTCCAGTCTCCGCTTTACCACATTTTACACTCATTCATGTTGTTTTGTGTAAATAATACACTAAATTGCCAATAATTTGTGGATTAAGCATCATATTCCAGACTTATTCACATTTTGGTGTTTGATTAAGCTCCACTTGTAAGACTTTTCAAGTCTTGCAATGTATATATATAAGAAACTATAATGGCAAATTTGACAATTCCCATGCCTTATGCATTGGCGTCACACACAGTAGATTTTCTTACACAAACACTGAGGTAAACATCTTGTAATTTTATGTATTTTATTTTGTGTTTTCTACGTCTGCATGATGACGCCTCACTTATCACTGTTCATCATTACATTCACATTTATCAGTTTTCTCTTGAAATACATAAACAGATGATATTAAAATAAGCTTCCTAAAACAGCGTATAAATTTGTTGGCTCAAGCAATTAGTTATTTTGGTATATACAGGATACTATACCATGATACTCCCTACATCACACAATAAATTTCAAGACTGTATTAGCAGTCAAAATCAATGCCTTTCTCAGTCCCTGAGCCCCCCATCTGTGCTGTGAGCTGACTGACACATCCTGCAGTGGTTGTCAATAATGCAGAGCTGTGGTGCTGATGAAGGGAGGAGGGAGACACACTGTGCTCCCCTGCGCTGCAGCTATATTTATCGCATAGTAGGCTTAGCCAGTGAGGGCGCTGTCTTTGACTGTTGTAAAAGGAGCAAGGACAAAGGCCTGGAATCTTTACAGCTCCCTTCTCCAGACAGTAGAAAGTCTCAAAGAATTTCTAGGAGCCTTCTGCATTTTCATAGTTCCCTGACCCTCACTAAATGTTTCCTAGAGATAATGGAGATTATAACATTAATAACAACAGTCTCTTTACTAAAACTTTTATAATTGCTGTCATCAATGCTGGTAACCCCTGCTTAGCAAATAAAGTTTGCTGATGACCTGAGAAATCGCACACACCTCCAGATAAACTTTATCATAACACTGGGCTTATTCTTAATTTGCTATTTCTTCCTTTATTTAGAGGCCGAAACACATAAAGGACACCTGCATGAGGTGAGGTATCAGTTACACTCTCTCAGCCACACCTGGAACTGCTTTAACAGTCTTATCAGCTTTTTATAAATAGCTAAATGACGCACCAAATGCTTTCTGACGCAAATATATTGGTTACTCGTCATTCAGCCATGTGACTTTACCCAAAGTGGAACTAAGCTGTGACAGGCTGTTTAGGGGAGAAAATTTGTTAATTCCTTTTTAAACACAGACGTGTACTGACAGTCCTTCTTTGTAGGTTTTAATGTCTGTTCTTTAAAAAAATTGCGATTCTAAATAATGAATAAATTAACTGAAAATCACATTTTTTATGTAAGTTTTAAAGTCTGCTGTGAACAAAATACATACATTTTGTACATAAATGCATTTGAATTTAGAAAAATCTGGCTGAAGAAATTAGTCTCATACCCTTTTTTCTTGCTTGTGTGTCTTATATTGTCAATCTGGGTGTCGCAATGGTTAGCACGGTTGCCTTCCCACAAGAAGGTCTTTGATTTAATTTCCCAGGCAAGGGATCTTCCTGTGCAGAGTTTGCATGTTCTCCCTGTGCTTGCTTGGATTTTCTCTGCATATTTTGGTTTCCTCCCACAGTTTAAAAACATGTACATTAGTTTTATTTGTGACTCTTACTTGCATATAGTGAGTGTTTGTTTATCCATGTGTGGCCCTGCGATGGATTGGTGACCTGTCCAGGGTGTACCCCTGCCTCTTGCCCTATGTGCGCTGGGATAGGCTAGGGAATATGTTAGGGAATAAAAAGATAATAATGTATAAATGAATGAATGAATATAAAACATATATTAGTATTTTCTTCTCCTTTGTTGCCCTCATATCAGACTTTAAAATCAAGTGTGAAAGAAAGGTCCATGCAAGAGGTAAAGCTATTTCTGTTTAGAACTGTTTATATGCAGTTCAATGCTAAAGCATACTTTAACAATAAGTTTCATTATACATTTTTTATCATTTACAATCATTAAAGAATAGCTTGGACTTCATTCCCAGCACCCCAATAATGCCTCGGTTGGCCCTGTTATCAAACGGTCTATAGCAATAATTATGTAAAGAGGTTCTAGAAACACCACTTACACTCTGAACACAACTGTACCACATTTCAAACCACAATTAAACATTAAAACCACAATTCAAAATATAATCAAAGGCTAGAAGTGGAGAAAAAAACATTTGTGGCTGAGACAAGCTAGTTATCTTTGGGGCTGTTTGAACTCTGCTCCTGATGTTTAAGTTTTTTTGGAAAAGTCTGCTTTAAAATGATTTTTATGTATTTCTGAAACCAAGTCAATTTCTCCTTCTTTGTCAGACATTGTGTGTATAAAAATTCAACTTATTATTGTGAACAAGTCGCTACAGACATCGAACTGGTCTATAAGAGTTTTGCCTTAAACTAATCAGACTTATCAGAGGAAAGAAAAACGCTGAAGTTATTGTGGGCCAGCTATCTGACACTGTGAGGCAATTTTGAAATCTGATTGGTTAAAGAAACAGTCCTATCACTAAAATAATTTGTTAAATCATTCAGCAATACTGATTTTGAAGGTCCTGGCAGATTAGACTGACATGGTAGTACATAAAGGCTAAAATCTAATTGAAAAAAAAATCATGCACATACTAGAAGCAGCAAAAAATTACAATTCATGAAACAAAAATTAGAATTTAGGTTGTAAATGTGGGTTAGCTTTTGGTAGTGTTTAGGCAAGCAGAGCAGGCCTTGATGGCCATAATGGTCCATCAGAACTTTCGGCTACTAGAAGGCATGGGTGATCAAGATGGGTGATCTATGGTTTACCCTGCAGCTTGGTCACAAGCTGGAACTGAATGTGTAACACAAATATTTATTGACAAAATACAAAAACCTCTTCTTAGATGGTAGAATTGTATGTCAGGATCATGCATCTCTGCTGAATTGTACTAATGTGTTTAGTGCTTTTACATTGATTGATAATGGGGGGGAAAAGCAGACAAGCTGAATTAACAGGGCCAAAGAGAGAAAGAGAGAGAGAAAGGAAAAGAATGTAAGAGAGAGAGAGAGAGAGAGAGAGTGGGAGAGAAAGAGTTAGAAAGAGAGCAGAACACCTAAACTTTAACAAGAGCATGGAACACTGGGAGTTATGTGCTTGTGAATATGTGCTGTATTCCCATTACTGCACCAAAAAGATCAGATTTCCATGGTGTCACTGTTAACACGATAAAACCTAACAGTACAGAAACAATGTGAACTAGCATTTTTATTTGATCCCTTTACTGATATGCGAAATTAGGATAACGATATTAAATAATGAGTTAGAGTGCAATGAGTTGTATTACAGTGTGGAGGAACAAGTCACCCATTTTTATCATCATTATAAAATGTGTGGTTTTAATCACAGCATACACACTGTGTAATGATAATATGTCTATATAGGTGACTAGATTTTTTTTCTTAATGAGTGTAATTGTAAGTTAGTTCTAGTTGGCACTATCAGCAGGGTTGGATGCACATGCAGTGCCAATTACAACATGAGTAGGGTTAAGCTTTGACTCATTAACAGTGCTTAACACCAGACAACACTTGAGCTAATTATTAAAGTCCTGATTCTCATTACTGTGCTTTCAGCATCTACTGCATTCATTCAATGTTTTGCATTTTTGACAAGCACACACACACACATCAAATTTGACACTGGGTGCAATTCCAACACCGCCAAGTCTGCCTCCTTGAGCACTTTACCCTTTTGGTCCAGGGCTGTTTCCAAGGTGGGATATGCAAAAGAAAACATTTCACTATATGTTGTACAGTGTATAATCATGTATATGACCAATTAAATTTAAATTTCCCCTTCTTCTTCTCCCGATTTGTTTCAATGGTATGGTAAAACAATTCAAAGGTTACCACAGGCCAATTTTGGCCTTGTTCGGGTATCTTTTTTTCTTAAAAAATATATTGGTTTACCAGTCTAGTGAGAAAAGAAAGAGGAGAGTTAACAATTGTTTTGTGTTCCTTGACATCCTACGTTTTTTTTTTAAATCCAGAGGTACTGTGTAAGTCACATTTAGCTCTAAAACTGTAATAAATAAAGCACACAAACGTGTGGTGTGGCCTGATAAGAAGCAGTAAAGTGTGTTTTTTAGTTGACTTAACCGCAGCAGTAAACGTACAACACTGCACACACATTCACCTGCATATCTTGTGTACGTCTCGAAATATAAAGGTGAAGGTTACAAAATGACATTTTGATGACTGATGACTGTTATCATCGGCTGCATCTGAAATAAAACATTCCAAGCTGAACATGGAAAATCTTAAGAACCCTGAATGTTGATTAGAGGATCAAGGTTTAAGCTGCACCACTGTCAAGTTACAACTGAACAAATTTCTTCAAAATCATTACTTTACTAATGGTGCAGGTAAAAAAGACGACATAAAAACAGATTGAAAATGTATTTCTACTGTGCTTCTTTAGAAAATATTGTATTAGTGCAGATTAGATATACAATTTGAACAAAACAATTTGATATTTCTATTTTGGTGGAAATTTATGGTCCCTGCCATGATATAAAAAAGAAGTCTAGAGACACCCACAAACCTTATTATATTTTTCTTCTAAGCGTACACAACAGTGAATTACACCTTGTTTAAAGTCATAAACAGCATACACGCTACCTTACTATAAATGCTTCTGTAAATCAATAGACTGTTCCGCTGCCTCCTGCGCAGCTGACTGACAAGCACCAAGGTTGCTGGGCCAGAACTTGAAAAGCTATGGCTTTCGAATAATCGAGTAACCTCTGTGGTCTGTGCACTTACCATGGGCGGTTAGTCGTGAAATTTTATGTCCGCCCCCCGAAACCTTTTGTGTTTCTCTTAGTATGCACCCATACTTATTAAGGGTAGGAAGCTGGGAGGATGGCTAGTGAAGTGAGATGAGAATGTAGATGGCCTGTTATACTGCTGCTAGACTGATGACTTCTTACTCAGAGAGCTTTTAGGTTGCCTAGCACAGTGCCACATAGAAGGTGGAATTCACTCATTAGTACCATTATCTATGTGAACCTCCTAATAGCAAGAGTCTGGTTGGTTGTGTGTGTGTCATGCTTTGTGTATATGCAAACATTTGGCTTCTGTTTGTATGCTTGTGTCTGTCCAAGTGCAAAAGAAATCTGTTGTTCCAGTGGGGAAATGTTCATCTTGGTTGGACTGGTGTCAGAAATGTCCTATTAAGAATTTAATAATAGAAAATTAATGAGCTGTCAGAGCACGGGTGGGGGTTTGGGTCTGTGCTAGCTAGTTTAAAACAAAATTCCAGCACGTGTAAAAACTTCAGCATTTTCTGACAGTCAGTTCCTTTCAACCATTCATAACTCAATTACATCACCCCAGACCATTAGACACGCTCGCTCGGCTGCGACTGAAGGAGACTCAGAAGAATACTAAAAATAATATTGCGCATCCATCAATCCTGACGGATGCTTCTATTCCGATATGTCCAAAATCAACCATACAATATACAAACGAAATCTAATATGATGTGCCTTTTTATCTGTGACCTGAAAATCTGAATTATTATAAGGACTATGAACTCAAATTTACAGGAACATTTTGAATTTAGTTGGTATGTGTTAATGTTTGGCAAAAATGCACAAGATCCTGGGCTTACTATTTCAGATTTTTTATTTACTGAATCATAAAAATTAGTTGACAACAAAAAGGTCCTGGATTCGATTTTTAGAACGGGCACAGGGTCTTTCTGTGTAGAGTTTGCATGTTCTTGCATTGGTTTCCTCCGGGTTTCTTCCCACAATCCAAAAACATGTGCATTAGGTTGATTGGTGACTCTAAATTGCTCATAGTGAATGTGAGTGTGTGGTTGTCTGTATGTTGCCCTGCGATGGATTGGCCACCTGTCCAGGGTGTACCACCTGACTCTCACCCTAGGAATAGGCTCCAGCAGACCCCCATGGACCCCATATTAAGGAAATAGGTATAGAAGAAAAATTAAAAATGAATGAACATGCACGATAACCGTACAAAACAAACAACAAAAAACAAACAACACTTTTCTTTTGGTTTATCATTCAGATTAATGCATGGATGTTTTCTCCTTGAGTGCCTGTGCATAGCTCTTGTGCCGCGATGTTATGCAAATACAAACAAACAAAACTTTATGTTTGGAAGGTGGTAGCTCATTGTTAATCTTAGGAAGTTAATTAAAAGATTGTGGGTTTAAATTCCAACACCACCAAGTTGCCACCACTGGGCAGGCTCCTCATTACCCAAGTCGCTTTGAAAAAGAGTGTAAAAAAGTTTACTTTTACAGTGATTTTTTAAAACTATTTTTTTATTTTGTTTTTTTTTAACTATATTTATTTTTTAGATCTCCTGCATTCCATTCGTAAAAAACTTCAGTGTTTTGTGAATTCAGAGAATTTCCATGGAAAATATGCAATTATATTATTATTAATCCACTCATGGTAATGTTTTTATTTAATTTTTTATTATTATTATTTTATTATTGTCATTTAACCCACCATTGGCATTAAAAAATCACTGTTACAAAAAGTGCAGCAGTTTCTAGAAGCCACTCCAAATATTCAAGAGACTCTTGAAACTGCCAAAAGAGTTAGGATGTCTGCTTGGCTAAATGTTGTGTGGAAGCATTGGGTGGACTGATTGCAACTTATGACTTTATCCAAAGACATATAATAAAATGCACACATCAAACCTATAGCATTATTATTTCATTGGTGTTTTAAAGCAGTCTATTGTTGTTGCCTTATGGTCAACTTCTAAATTAGTTAACACAGAAAACTTTAAATAAACACGCTTTAATTCACTCATTTTTTAGTATTGACACTATCAAATCCGGCAATAAATCATGGCAGCCCTAATACGCAGATTTTAGGATTAAATCAGACGTTAATTTTATATCTTATCTTACAGACACTATGAAACACCTTTATTAAACCCTAAGGAAAGTGGTAGCATAGTGGTCATGGTGTTGGACTGCTAATTGGAAGTGTTTTAATTCCCAGCACGACCAAGTTGCCACTGTTGGGCCTCTGAGTAAAACCCTTTACCCCCAACTGCTTAGTTGAAGAAAAAAAATAAATGTAAGTCAATCTGGAGCTACCAAATGCTGTAAATGTGCACACTATTAATGCTAATGTTTTGTTCAAGCAAAAGCAACTGCTCTAGCCATAGTCAGTATGATAAATTATAGATTGTTTGAATCAGCCATTATGTAGGATGAATCAGTATTGAATACAATACACATATAAGATCTACTTAATGGATGTCAGCTTGACCAGTTTGAATTTTGTATGTCTGACGCAGCTAGAGTTGTGTGACCATATCACAGCTGTCCATTAGATACGTTTAGATATTATGGTAGAAATATAAGACATATTATCAAACCATATAATGTGGTAGAAGTGGTAGCTGGTTAAAAAAAGGAAAGCAATAAGATCACAGGTCAAATGTGTGACAGAAAGGCTTTTCAATCTAGATAATATACTGCACCATCAGAGTAAGAGGACAAAGTCATTTTGAAAAAAATAGAAACTACTCCACAATAGTCCCCTGCCCTCCCCCACACACACAATTACTTTTCTACACACCTTTCTTTACCCACACCATTAATTGTCTGTAGACTACTGAGGTCTCTGCATGACCCCTGTGCATTGTCATGGCTGTAGCACTGTACTAGCACAGCCACAAGAGAGCCTGGATCTGTCATAAAGTGCAAATTTATCCTCAGCGCACTAAGCTTGTCCTCTGGCTGTAGCAGACTAGCTTTGTACACATAGCCTAAGGTAAGGTGAGGAGTTTTTCAGAGCGGCAAGTAAATAAGTGTCACATAACTATTTTGTGCACAATTTTAAGACATGCGTGTGTGCAAAGAGTATTAGAAGGAAGCGTGTCATTATGACGACTCTTTAGTATAACAGCGTTAGACAAACTTAGATAAAAAACTGAATAAAAAATTTTAACATATTGCATAAAATAATAGCAGTTATAATAATTAAATAATAGCTGATTGATAATCCAACAATCATTTATTGCAGCCCTCAAATGACTTTTAATTAATTATAATATTATACTTATTTTTAAGCTTTAAGTTGTTTGTTTTATTTGCTTATGATGTTATAAATTTTTAACAATTATTTCAATAAAAAAAGGAGCTAAATTACCTGTCTCTTGCATTCATTTATTCATTTATTTATCTTCTATACCCACTTATTCCCGAACTTAGGGACACGGGGGTCTGCTGGAGCCTATCCCAGCGCACATAGGGCGAGAGGCATGGAGACACCCTGGACAGGTTGCCAGTCCGTCGCAGGGCCAAACACACAACCACACACACTCACACTCATTTCTATGTGCAATTTACAATCACTGATCAACCTAAAGCATAGTTTTTGGACTGTGGAAGGAAACCGGAGTACCCGGAGAAAACCCATGCAAGTGCAGGGAGACAATGCAAACTCTGTGCAGAAACAGCCAGAAACCGAACCCACGACATTCTCGCTGTGAGGTGCATGTGCTAACCACTACACCACCGCGCCGCCCCTCTCTCATGCAGTTTTTCTGGGCAAAATATATAAAAAATATTAATTCAATATATGTTGTATCTGAGGCTATAGTATAGTGTATAGTTGTATAGTGGTTAGCAGTTCTCTTCACAGCAAGAAAGTCTCAGAGGTCTATGCAGAGTTTTCATGTTCTCCTTGCGCTTACATGGACTTACTCAGGTTTTCTCCCACAGTCCAAAAACATGTACATTAGGTTGATTGGTGACTCTAAATTGCCCATAGGAGTGAGTGTGTAGGTAAGTTTATCTATGCGTGGCCCTGCGATGGACTGGCGACCTGTCCAGGGTATACCCCTGCCTCTTGCCCTATATGCTCTGGGATAGGCTCCAGCAGCCCCCTGGAACCCCGAGTTTAAGAATAAGTGGGTATAGAAGATGAATGAATAAATGAATGTTGTATCCGTAATGCTGTAAATATATTTTTTATTTTAACTACAATATGTTTCACAAATATATTTCATTCCAACCATACAGTCTCAATCATTATATAAGATGAACAGATTAATTTCAGATTTATCTGCACTTAAACTTTAATTAGCAAACATAAACAGAAGCAGAATGATAGAAATGCAATTGGTCGAGCCTTGTGGGTAGAGCACTATTAATATTATTGATTTTCTCATTTTTGCTCATGCACTCTCTTTCTCTCTCTCTCTTTCTCTCTCAACTACCTCCAAAATAATAAATAAAAAAACTTGAAGTTAAATATAAATGTATGTTCTTAGGTTAAAATGTATGGAGAGCAAAACATTAAAAAAAATTAATGTTTTTTTTTTAAATATGCAAGCATGTATTCGAAACCATCTAGATTTATGTAAAATTAAATATCAAGTAGGTTGGCACCGTGGCATAGTGGTTAGCACATTTTTCTCACAGCAAGACGGTCCTAGGTTTGCTTCCTGGGTCTTCCAGTGCAGAGTTTGCATGTTCACCCTGCACTTGCGTTGTTGTCTCTGGGTTTCCTTCAACAGTCCATGTGCATTTGGTTAATTGGTGATTCTTAATTGAGCATAGGAGAGGGTGGAAGTGTGTGTGGTTATGCATGTATGGCCCTGCGATGGACTGGTGACGTGTCCAGGATGTACCCCTGCCTTTCGCAATATATCTTGCCTATTATATTGCTAAATATATTTAAAAATAAATTTTTACTGTATAGGCTGAACAATTTGTGGTAAATACGTATTTCCAGAAGAGAGAGGAGCATAGAGTCACTTATAAGAGCGGAGGAAGGAGCTCACAGGTAGATTACATCTT
>JAOTQW010086558.1:0-11320 GCA_026260075.1 Sisor rabdophorus | reverse complement strand
CACAAATATCCACTGTTCTTCTTAACCTAGCCTCTACTACTCTTTCCCATACCTTCATTCTATGACTCATTCCTGTTTATAATTACAGCTTAAAAAATAAATGACTGCATATTATCAGAAATATTATTCGTACGGCCCTATAATGGACTACTGACCTGTCCAGGGTGTAACCCTTTACCTAAATTAAATATTTACATTGTTAATAAGTGCCAGTCGGAATGGGACAATTTATTGATAAAAATACTATTAGCAAGCTATATTAAATAAGTACTAGTATATGAAATTAGTACTAGAAAGATGCCTGATCTTTTCCTTTTCATTTAGATATTAGAAGATGTTAAATAGGACACAATTTCTTGTATAGTTTTTCTGTGACTGAAGACAAATGTCTTTTATGTAATTTCTGTAATAGACTTTTGTCAGTTAAACATATTTCGTTATCTTGTAATGCTTTATGTAAAAGGCTGCTATTTTACTAAGCAGTTACTGTTGCAGGTAATTTTTTTCTGCACCTTTTAAAATTTCCATCTTTTAAATATTCAAAAATTTGTAGCCTGTATTAATATTCATTTATTCATCTTTTATACTCATTTATTTACCAGCTTGGGGTCAGAGGTGCACCCTGGACAGGCTGCCAGTCCATCGCAGGGCCACACACACACACACACAGACACACACTTACTCCTATAGGCAATTTAGGGTTATAGAGTCAATCAAATGTACATTTGTATTTTGTGTGTTTTGACTGTGGAAGGAAACCAGAGTATCTGGAGGAAACCCACGCAAGCCCGGGAAGGACATGCAAACTCCGCCACAGAAGGACCCCTTGCCCAGTAAATGAACCTGGGACCTTTGTGCTGTGAGGCGAACTAGCTAACCACTACGCCACCACTCTGCCCCCCTGTATTAATATCAAAAAAACCTTTTAAAAATTATTTGTATATCAGTTGCTAATATGGCACTAAACAAAAAAAAACAAAAAAACTAACTGGAAGATTGTGGGTTTGATTTCCAGCACCAAAAAGATACCACTGCTCGGCTGCTAAGCGAGGCCCTTGATCCCCAATTGCTCAGTTGTTTAAATGAGATATAGATGTAAGTGTAAGAAATGTAAATTTAATGTGATGAGGATGCTGGTTTCAGTCAAATTTCTCTTTGCAAGTCATTCATAATAGGCATGTTTCATTAATAGTTCAAATCATGCTTTAATCTTCATCTTGCCTTTTAGGAAGTTGAGGAGGATAAAAAACAGGCAGAGAATGAGGGAATGGCAATTTACGTCCGCAAAAACAAAATTGAGAATCTGACTATCACCATCAACACGTCTCCCACTGTGAGCCTTTTAGGTTTATTGTTTAATAATTACCACAGCCACATGCAAAGCAGACCACTTTAAGCTTTTCATTTGACTAGCAATGTGATCAATACAAATAGCCAAATGGGATTACTTTTTTTTGGGGGGGGGGTTTCTTCCTTTTTTTCTTTTCTTTGCTCCTTCTCCTTGCTTAAGGAAAAGCGTGTTGTGACCAAGAAGGCTTCGGGAGATGGAATTCCAAAAGGAGTTTTTATTGGCGGCCAGGGAAAAAGGGGGCAGATTCTTGTCACTGGGAACATTAAGGTAAACTTGTCATTGGGTATATACAGTATGAATGTGTAAACTATGAATATTGATGAATTCAACTTTTAGGTATTTGTTGGTTTCTCTGTGAATTTGGGTGTTTTGTTGGTTACCATAGTGATAATATACTAAGGATTTAATGTAGTGATAGCACTGATGTAAGTTATTTTTCAACAAATAGTTAAATGTACACAAAAATTTATGTTAAATGTAGTAAATTATGATTGCAAATTTGTTGTTGGAACACAAATGACTTAAATACCATACTGATGGACTCTTAATCATGTATTACCTTTACAGGTTAAGAGGGAGGCCAGTGAAAGAGAAGAGAAGATCAGTTCCACTGGTTTAGTAAGAATCAAACACCCTACTAAGGAAAGAATTGAGGAAAAAAATGAATCTTTAGATATTGGCACAAGAAGAAAGGACTGTCTAAAAAAACAGGTAAGAATTTAAAGGCATCTAAAGGCATTCTTTTTTACTTGACACAGATATTTGTTTTTGTCTAAATGTGCTGATCCATGGTTTTTGATTTTATGTTGGAAATAAAATAACATGAAGATGAAAAGAAACAATAATTTACCATGCTTTAATCTTTCCTGATAGTGAATGTGATGTTAGCAGCTGTTAGATGAACTTTACCACTATGTTAAATAACAGCTTTGTTTTTCATAGTTATTATCCTATCAGTGTTACAAAATTCACATTGCTTCAGATTCAAAAGCTTTAGGAGACATCTGTTCTGTGAAAGTTTAAATCGGGCGTGGGCAATTTCAGTTCTGGAGGGAGAGTGTCATGAGGTTAGCTCCAACCAGCCTTAACAAGCTTACCTGTAAGTTTCAAGTACACATAACAAGATCTTGATTATTTGATTGTTCAGGTGTGTTCAGGGTTGGAGCCATCCAGGGTCACCCTGAACACAATATGTTCAATTAAAACCTGGTGCTGATAACATTATGCCAGGGGAAATTTTTCTTCAGCGGGGACATGGAAGCTGTTGATGGGATAAATGGCGCTAAATACAGTGAAATCCTGGAAAAAACTTGTTAGAGGCTACAAAGAATTTGAGACTTGGAAAGAGATTCACCTTCCAGCAACACAATGAAATATTGGCTTATGTAAATTGAAAATGTCCTGCGCAAATGCAGTTGCGTGCAGGTGCATTTTGTACCTGGGTCTTTAGTTGGGACTTACCCAATAGTTACACCTCTTAAAACCATTACCACCTCTTCATACCCGCACAATCACCTTTTGACACCACTATTTACGCCTCTTAATACCACCTCTATCAAGTTGTTAATACAGAAACAATCAATACTATACTAAAGTCTATATAAAATCAATAATCAATGTATAATACATTTACAGACTGTAAGTCAGCGCTACTGGTCGGCAACATTGGTCTGGAAGTGTTAATAAACTCAGGTTAGCCTACTTCTCCTCGAGATGTCTAGAAAAAGGCCACCTTGAAAACATATGTCAGAGACAAAGTTAATTTTCTTCTCCCCCCCCATCAGTTATTGTGGGAGTAAAAATCCTAATTCAGATGTACAGAAGTGTTTTCTGTGGGGAGGGTGGCCTAGTGGTTAAAATGTTGGGCTGATATCAGAAAGACCGGGATTCGATTCCCAGCACCACCAGCCACCACTGTGGGCTCCTGAACAAGACACTTGCTTAAGTCACTCTGGATAAGGGCGTCTGCTAAATGCTGTAAATGTACAATGTACAATATTTTTGGTAAGACTAAAACCTTTATTCTGATCAAGCAATCAAAGAAGAAAAAAATGCTGACATCATTGTACACCAACTAGCGGGCCTTGAAAGGCAGGTTTAATAATTTGGTTAAAGAAACAGCAATAAATAATTAGCCAATTAGCAATTTGCCACTGCTAATACAGTTTAAAATACATAGGTCAGGAGTACCCATACTAAAGGCTTTGGGCAGATTAAATCAAAATGGCCAAATATAGTAATTAAAATCAGATTGGACAAAAAATAGGAGGAGTAGGAATAGGTGGGAATAAATTAATACAATTTAATGGAGCAAATATTAGAATTTTTAGGTTGTCAGCTTCTGATCGTGTTTAAGCTAGTAGAGAATTTCCAGCCCTGACTGCACACTACTGTTATTATGGTAATGATGAGATGTGGACTTTTTCACTCTATATGGATTAAAACCCAATAATATACTATTGTTCTCTCCGTTGGATACTGCTTTCCATGAGTGAAACATTTGTCATACAGCACTCCAAAAAAGCTAAACATGTTAGATATTTTCAGAAAGCTTTGATTTTTGTAAGGTCGGCGCAGTGGTGTAGTGGTTCCTGGTTCAATTCCTGGACAATGTTTTTTCTGTAAGAAGTTTGCAAGCCCCCTGAGCTTGTGTGGGTTTATTCCAGTTTTCTCCTATAGTTCAAAAACGTGTACATGAAGGTTGATTGGTGGTTCTAAATTGCCCATATGAGTGAGTGTGAGATACAATTAAACACTGGGTATCTTTGTCAAACCGCCAAAATCCAAACATAATTTAAAATAAAATACCAATTAAAAAATGACATTGATTTATAAATTACAAGTGAAATCTGCAGTCAAACTGAGTTCAGAATGCTAGTTGTGACATCTGTGCTAACATGAGGCAAATGCTACAGAAAACGAACAAAATGGCCAACTGCACTTGACTCTTGTGGCATGCCCTATCAAGCATGGCATTTAGACGCTGTTTTCAAAATACAATACAGATTACACCAAACAGACAGCTTTTATCACAGGTAATAATGTGTAAAGTATATGCAAAATAAACACTAGTTTTTTTCTTCAGTCATTGGGATTCTCTTAAAGCTTTATTAAAAATTTCCATTTATGAAATATATAAAAAAAAGCAAGGCTCTTAACCCTTAACTCTACAGTTGCATAAAAAATAGATTACTGTCAGTCTCTTTTTAAATTAGTTTTTCTGTGCAATGCCAGAATGTATTTTAAATATAAATGTTTAGTATTTTTTTTAATTAATTATTCTAACCTGGATGCCTTTTGACAGTTAATTATTGCAATAATAATGACATATATGACAGATAATCATGTTGTCAATATTAACTAGATATATTGCCTAGCATCGGCTTTAAAAACTTTTTTGATGGCTTCTTACAGCTATAACAGATTTTCATAATGTCGAAATTAAATAGATATTTTGCCTAGCATTAGCCTCCCCCTGCCAAATTTCTGTAAAGTCAATCACTTCCCATTTTCATTAGGCCAGCATATTAGCTCAAGAACAGTGTGCAGAGAGCTATATAAAATAGATTTCCATGGCCGATCAGTTAAATCCAAGCCATACATAATGAAGTGCAGTGAAAACATTTTCTGGAGTGACTTATCGCACTTTATTATCTGGCAATCTAATGGAATCTGTGTTTGGCGGTTGCCAGGGGAATGCTACGTCTGACTGCATTGTGCCAAGTGTAAAATTTGGTGGAGGGAGGATTATGGTGGGGTTGTTCTTTTAGTTAGCCCCTTTTTTAGTGAAAGGAACTGGCTCCTTCCTCCTCCAACTTGACTGTGCATCGATGACAGTCTGAAGTAGATGAACTTGACTGGCCTGCATCCCAACCTGATAGAACACATTTGGGATAAATTAAAGCGAGGCCAGACAGTGTGTGTGACCTCAGAAATGCGCTTCTGGAAGAATGGTCAAAATTTTTCATAAAGACACTTCTAGCGAGCAAATACTTTTGGCCATATATTGAAACCAAGAATGTGCACTGCTCTGATCTAAAGCAGATGTTAATTTACCCACATCAGAAGGTGAGCAGCCCTTATCGTAGAGACCGTATTGCTGTTCCAAGAATACTGCCTCGAGCTACAAGTGGTTTAAATGCAGGTAAGCATGTGAAGTCAACCACTGTCCTGACACTGGCATGCCAAACGTCCTGCACGGTGTTGGGCTGTAAGCAAAACCCCTACCTGTTAACGTCTGGCCTCATGGAGTCTGACAGTTTGAGCAGACACATGCATTTGTGGCCTGCTGGAGATCATTTTGCATGCTCTGGCATTGTTGCCCTCCTATGGCCTCCTCTATGTCTCCTGATGTCTATGTCTAGCCTGTCTTATTTATAGATATTAGATATGCACTGTTCAAAAAAATGAAAGGGAACACTTAACCAGTCCATCACACTTATGTTTAATCGAACAAGAAAGGAAGCTTAGGAAACTACACTTATTGACAATCAATTTCACCTGCTGTTCTGCAAATGGAATAGACAACAGGTAAAAAATATAGGCAATTAGCAAGACACTCCAAATAAAGGAGTGGTTCGGCATTCTGGCTAATATTTTTTGGCTAATTTTGAATGCAGTCTGTGCTTTCACTCTAGTGGTAGCATGAGTCTACAACCCACATAAGTGGCTCAGGTAGTGCAGCTCATCCAGGATCAGAATCAGAAACAGCTTTATTGCCAAGTAAGCTTACGCATACAAGGAATTTGTTTCGGTGACACATGCTTCCAGTGCACAGAGACGACAACAACACATTTTCATTGCACAAAGGGGGTGGGACGGCCAAACATCAGTCGTTGGTATACAGGGAGAAGAGCAGTGGGGAGAGAACACATCCTTGACATTAACGTCCATTCTCACTAGCTGTTGCCTATATGTCAGAAAGCTGGTGATCCATTGACAAATAAAGCTAGGAACAGAGAGCTGGTTTAGTTTGTTTCGGAGTAGTGTAGGAATAATGGTGTTAAAGGCCAAGCTAAATTCCACAAACAGGATCCTCACATAAGTTCCTTGGTTTGTCCAGATGTTGCACGATGAAGTGCAGTCCCATGTTTACTGCATCATCCGCGGACCGGTTTGCTCGGTACGCAAACTGCAGGGGGTCTAGTAAAGGTCCACTGATGTCCTTCAGGTAAGCCAAAACCAGTTTTTCTAATGACTTCATGATGACAGACGTTAACGCCACAGGTCTGTAGTCATTAAGTCCTGTTATCTTGGGAGTCTTTGGTACTGGGATGATGGTGGAGCATTTGAAGCATGATGCGTTTGAAGCATGATGGGAAGCATGATTCCTCAAGGTCACAGTGGTCTGCAGAACATGCAAACTCCGCACAGAAAGACCCCTTGCCCAAGGTATAAAATAGGTCAGTAATTTAATAACTCATCAGGATCTAGATTTAGTTTCCTAATAAGAAGCTTTATAACTGCAAACTTGGGTTTTATAATATGACTGAAGAATATTTTCTTGTTATTACTTAACCACTTCTACACTTTAAGTGAACCCGTTGTAGACTGAACGATTTAACCGACGAATATCAACTTCTCTACTTGCTCATCGATCGTTGTGAACAGGTAACATCTGAGGTCAGTTCCCCCCTGGTATTCTTTTTAGAGTAACCAATCTCTAAGCTGCTGCTATATTAACGTCATATCTGCTTATACCAGTTATCCAATATGCGTGTCATATGTATGTCTATATATACTCTCTTTACTCAATAGAAGGACAAATTCTCTTAAGGCTAACCCTTGATGTAGAGTTCCATATTAACTTACTTACTGGTGTCTCTTCTTTGAATCGATCCATATCACTCAACACGGGAGACGGCTACACTTCAAATTATATCCTATCACACTTCAAATTATATCCTATCAATGACTTAAATACAAGGAATTTTTTGAAGAAGCCCTCCAGCTATATGCATTACATATTTAAGCAATTTAGTTTGAATTGAGTCCAATAGACATTTTATGGATTTGTCTATGGTTATAAGTTTATTTAGCTCTTCCTGTCCTATACATGTAAGTCATTGCAGAATTATCTGAATCACAAGATATTAAATTTTGTTCATAATACTATATGTTTTAGGTGAAGAAATTCACACTCACACATTCACTCCTATGGGCAATTTAGCGTCACCTGGAGGAAACCCATGCAAGCGCGGGGAGAACATGCAAACTCCGCACAGAAAGGCTCCAAGCCCGGGATTCGAACCCAGGACCTTCTCGTTGTGAGGCAACATTGCTAACCACTATGCCACCGCGCCGCCCCCATAAGCATCATCTATGTGAATATTAAAGTCTCCTACAATCAACATTTTGTCCTAATTAATTAGTAGGTCTAATTCTAATTATGTAAATTCTTTGAGAAAAAGTACAATAAATTTAAATGAGCTAAACCTGGATGTGGGTTTCCGAGTAGCAGTGAGAATGTTGCTATAAATACACTTTATGGCAAAAAGTATTTTCTCACCTGCCTTGACTCGCACATATACCTCCCATTCCTAATCCATTAGGAATATGATAATTTAATATGAAGTCCACCCTTTTCAGCTATAACAATTTTAACTTTTCTAGAAAGGCATGGTTAAGGAGTGTATTTGGGAATTTTTAAGGTTAAGAAGTGTATTTGGGAATTTTTAAGCATTCCTCTAGAAGCGCATTTGTAAGGTCACACATTGATGTTGGATGAAAAGGCCTGGCTCTCAGTCTCTGCTCTAATTCATCTCCAAGGTGTTTTTGCACTGGTTTCATAGTCATGTTGGAAAAGGAAGGGGCCAGCTACAATCTGTTCCCACAAAGTTGGAAGCATGGAATTGAACTCAATGTCTTGGTAAGCATTTAGAGTTCCTTTTACTTGAACTAAAAGGTCAAGCCCAGCTCCTGTAAAACGCACCATAATCCCCCTCCACCAAACTTTACACAATCCAGTCAGACAAGTACCATTTTCAAGGAAACCTACAAGCCCAGACTCGTCCAACAGATTGCCAGATCTCATTAACAGATCTTCCAGCTCTTCCAGGGGAATACCAAGGCGTTTCCAGGCCAGACAGGAAACAGTCCCTGGATACGGAATGGATGGAAAACCTGATTCCTATTATTTGAATGGTGAGCGAATACTTTTGCCAACATAGTGTATATTGTGTTTGTTACTGCAATGTGAACTCTTCATTTTCCAGTTGAGGGCAGTATAATCCCAGGATATTCTTTTAATCATCATACTGTTTTTTCTCTGTTGTGATAAATTTATTTGTTAAAATCTTTAAAACATGGGTCTTTTTTGTCCTTCTCTCTTTCCCACTGTCTTTCAATGTATCTCTCTGCCTCTCTCTCTTTCTTTCTCTCTCTTTCTTTTTTTCTTTCTCTCTTATATAAGATTCACTTTCGTAGTGTATGCAAATGGCAGTGAACAGTAAAACTGCTCTAAGCTCGGACTGATCCACTACAGACTATATGCTCAACAGTAAATAACAGTGAAAAACGTTTTCTAAAGGGACAAAATTTCTATTAAATTAAAAAATGCCAGATAAAATTAAAATAAACCAAATTAATTACTTCATGTTTTTTTGTGTTGTATTTCTTTTGATAACAATTTAGCATTTGGTCTTTGTCAATTAGCCCTGACAGACATTGATTCTCCTTCTCAAGCCAGACAATCTGTCAGTTACTTAATCAGTCTGCTGGGCATTCATTTGTTGTTTTTTCATATAGTTTTATTCTGTCATTCAGTGTGTCAGTTGATAATTCATTCAGTTATTTAGTCAGTTTGTTAGTCATTCATTTAGTCAATGTGTCAGTGATATTTGTCAGACTAGCATTTGAAAACTGCAGTAGAAGCAAAGGTAAACCCATGCAAGCATGGAAAGAACATGCAAACTTTGAAAGAAAGACACATTGCTCGGGAATTGATTCTGGGACCTTTTAGCTGTGAGGTGATAATGCTAAACACTACTCCACTGTGATATAAATGGTTAAGGTGTTGGACTGTTACCAGAAAGACCGAGGTTCAATTCCCACCACCACCAAGCCACCACTGTGGGTTCTTGAGCAAGGCTCTTAACCCCCAATTGCTCAGTTGTAAGTCGCTCTGGATAAGAGCGTCTGCCAAATGTTGTAAATGTAAATGTTTGTAAATATAACAAAAAAACTTGTTTGTAAATATAACAAATAAACAATTAGATTTCTTTAGTATTGCATTATAGTACATGTGGGAAAAAAAATACATAAAAATTCAATTTAATTCAGCTTTATTTGTAAAGCACTTTTAACAATAATCATTGTCTCAAAGCTGCTTTACATATACATATACAGGGTGAAATGATAGTTGTTTGTCCTTGGAGAGCAAGTCAGAGTATTTACTGGGGACATGGCAAGTTTTTACTCCCTAAGGAAAATGGGAAGAAACCTTGAGAGGAGCCAGACTTAACAGGGAACCCATCCTTATTTGGGTGACAGATAGAGTTTTTATTGGGTTGTAGAGACTCATCCTCGCAATGTTTCCCACAGGATATGTGCCATCAGGGAAGACCCAGAAGATCCAGCGTGGTCATAGCACAGGGCATCCCAGGGATGGCATATATACCGTGACAAGGTGTGTGAGAGAAAGAGGGCAAAAGACAAGGCAGAACAATAATTATTGTTTGGGTTACATAATTTAGAAGGAAAAAGTTGCCTAGAATACAGTCTCTTATGTCTTTTACACATCGTTCAATTGACGTTTTGTTTCTGGTCTGCTTGAAACATACAGTTGCTTTTCATCTGCGTAACAATGAAAACTAATGTCGTGCCTGCCAATTATGTTACCTAGAGGAAGCATGTAAAGTGTAAATAGCAGCGAACCTAAAACTGAGCCTGGGGGACACCATATGTGACTGGGGAGAATGCGGAGTAGTCACCATCTAAATCTACAAATTGGTAGCGGTCTGTTTGGTAGGATCTGAGCCATGCGAGGGCCGTTCCTTTAATTCCTACTACTTTTTCTAGTCTACGAAGAAGGATATTATGGTCAATGGTGTCAAAAGCTGCACTAACATCCAATAAAACAAGCAGAGAGACACAGCCCCGATCAGCGGCCAATAGGAGGTCATTTACTACTTTAACGAGAGCTGTGTCTGTACTGTGATGCGGCCTAAATCCTGATAGGTATATTTCATGCATGTTATTTAGAAATAGAGGAAGGTTTGATATGGGCCTGTAGTTTGAAAGGTCGCTGGGGGTCAAGATCAGGTTTCTTGATCAGAGGTTTAATAACTGCTAGATAAAAATCCATTGTAAAATTGTCCCAGTATGGATTAATGGCATTTTAATTCAATTTAATAGGGACAATTTATTTGACATACAAGTCATTTGATTTCTGAGCTCCATCACAGGACAAATTATACTTGTAAGTCAAGGCACCACTGTACATTTTGGTTAATTCTTTTTACATTGTTCTTTCAAAAACATAGTACATAAAGTGGTTGCACAAATACTTATTAGAGACAAAAGTACAGCCTCTTTTTCTCTGACCCCTACCCTTTAATTGGTCCCAAGTCTTTGATCTCTCTGTTGGGGCCCATGCCCACCTCTTCGATGGATCCCTCGTCTACAAGCTCTTTGATAGTGGGGCTTACATTTACAGCATTTAGCAGACGCTCTTATCCAGAGCGACGTACAAAACTTGCCTCAAAAATGATTGTTGAGCTTCGCAATACTTATATAATAGTAGCGCAATCATAGTACAACCAAAAAAAGATTATAAGAGAAAAACAGTAACAGTCAGTAACAACTACAAACAATTTAAAGTCATTAAAATACAATTATACAGCAGCATGGTACCTTTTTTTTATGTTAAGTTATGTGTCAGGTAATAGGTGTTTAAGGAAGAGGTGGGTCTTTATGCAGCAGTGAACTGGTATGTGAGAATTTAGGAAGGTTAAAAACAATGCGTGCAGC
>JAOTQW010086553.1:0-11321 GCA_026260075.1 Sisor rabdophorus | reverse complement strand
TGATTCGCTGTGGCGACCCCTAAATGGGAGCAGCCGAAAGGAGAAGAAGAAGTATATTGTACATCAGTATATTGATAGTGCATCAGCAGTTACACTTCCAAAATGTTAAAGATCTGTATATCTGTGTATATGCATTACACATTTTGTCTGTCTGTTTCTATTTATCTATTTTATTACCTGTTACCTGTTCTTATTGCTATTTGCTGTTTCATAAGCTTCCTTTTTTTAACTCCATTATCTATGTTCGCTGTATGTTTGTGTGATTTTGTGGCCGTGGGAGAAAACCGGAAAAATACAAGTGCGGGTTTACTCTGGGTACTTCTGTTCCCACGGAACATGCAAACTCTTCACAGAAAGACCCCTTGCCCGGAAAGCGAACCCAGGACCTTCTTGCTGTGAGGCAACTGTGCTAACTAATACCAGCCCTACTTAGGTATTAATTAAATGTAAAATTTTAAACTTAAAAATTTAACAAGTAGAACAACCGGTAAACATCGACTTTTTGGTAAGTTAAAACTAAGTACACTCAATTATTAATACCAAGTAAAATCTGTAGAATGTCAGTTTAAGTCAACTATATTTCAGAATTATTTATTTAGTATAATGGTGAAAAATATATCCCAGACACAATATTGCTTAATCCGGACTTTAACAGATTCCTCTTGATCTGCCTAAAAGCTTGCTAAAATACTGTAAACAAGGATTTTAGATAACTCTAACAGGGTTAACAGGCTCTATTCAAATACATACCTTTATCATTGTGTTATTTCTGTTATTCCATTTGATTTAAAATCCTTGAACATTTTAGTGTTTCTTTCTCCATCTTGCTCTTGATTCAATATAAGTAATTTATCCTAAAGTAAATAATTCAGTAATAATGATGTATTATTCATTAACTTTAGTCAAATGAATAAGTCAGGTGTGGAGTTTATTGTGTTAAAAGGTTTATTGCCTGTCTGGCTGCTGACAGACCCTACAAATTTAAAGGCTGCTTGTGAAATTGTGCCTAGTATATCTAAAGGTGCACTGTTCTGTAGCTCTTTACCGTTTATTATTTTTATTGTGTTTAATGTCCAGTTTCTGTGACTAGGCCACAACAAATGATTACTATTCTAGTAACATTAGATTAATTAATAAGTAAACTTCATTAAGTTCTATTATTTAATTAATATAACATACAAAAAAACCCACCAATGATAGCAGCCAGATATTATTGAAAAGTTTGTCCCACACTCACAGTCCAAACACACTCTCTTAATCACATGAATACGCATAGATTTGATGGCCAGAGACAAAATCAATATATCAGAAAATTTTACTGTACATTTCTGAAATACTAAACATAAAAGATTTATCCTAGCGCACTTATCCTAGCGCACAAAGGGCGAGGGGCAGGGATGCACCCTAAACAGGTCGCTAGTCCATCACAGTAGTTGAGCTAATTCATGAAGCCGAACAATCTACATAAGCTATTTGTTACTCTCAAAAGTATTTCTCTGTAATTCATGTACCTCATTCACCCTGTAGTCCCACTGTTTCACTTTCCACTCTTCTCTTTTACACGTATATGAATTCTCTCTTTCAACTGACTTTAATCTCTTTAAAGCAAATGTTTACCTCTCCAGGTTGTCCTTCATTAGCTTTCAGTACAGATCACAATGTCTCTAACATATTATTGTCCAAGCAAACTCCTGTCTGACCTCCTATAATAACCAGTTTAGCACAATAGCAAACAAAAATGGGCTCAAAGCTGATCCCTGATGCAGTCCCACTTACACATTGAACTTCTTAGTCTGACCTACTGCACTAATTACCACCTTAATGCTTCTGTCTTACTGCATGACTCTTTATTTCTTTACTACTAGTCCTGATTTTCTTATACAATACCACAGCTCTTTTCTTGGCATCCTTTTACAATGCAGCTTCTTCTGAACATCTCTGTAAATCTCCTTTTATCTTAAAGAAAAATATGTTATCTAATCTTCTAATATTTTGCCTTATTTATAAATTGGTTGTTGCTGTAGTAACAGTGTGACAAACTTGTGTTGCGATCTCTGAGCTCCAAGGTTCTCAGTTCAAACTAAAACTCAGGTTAGTCCCTGTATAGGATTTTACCTTTTTAACCCACCTTTTTACCTTTTACCTTTTTACCTTTTCTTTCAGGATATCAGTTTCTCCCTACTAACCAGTACACTAGCAATAGGTGGATTGTGTGTGTAAATGCGTGTGCATGATATATGGAGCTAGTTGAAATGAGCTTTAGCAACTCTTCGACCCTAAGCAGGGTTACAGAGGAAGAATAAATACAAATATTGAAAAGGCAGACTTTTATGTTAAATAGATATTTTATTTTGTTCTTATCAAAGTATGCAGCTCTACTAGAGGGGGAGAATTATAACTAGCCACAGATGTAAACATAAAAGCATTCTATTTATGTGATTTTGAGTTCAATATAACAAAAAAGAGATTAACATTTCTATGTTACTTAATGTACCATAAAGCTTGATGATGGAGAAATGTAGTAATCCAAAATATATAATCCTAAATCAGTATTTTTTTCTGAATGCTTTCCTGGTGAAAGTTCTGTTCACCACCTTGCACACTGTGTGACTGATCCTGCTTTTATTAAAATATTACCTGTGTTTTGTTAATGGTTTTTCAGCAGGATATTTCTGCATACTCAATAATGTTCTACTTTTGAATGCTAATCTGACAGTAAAAAGTGGATCAGTTGATTATAGTAACTCTAATTTAGTGAAATACACCAACAACTACAATTACTATAGTGGATTGTCTACTAATATATTATACTATAGGTGTGACAACCTTTACAGCATAAATAAGAGCAAAAATAAAAATAATAATAAAACCAAATAACATTGTAAAAAATCTTTAATTTTTTCATTTCATGTGTTATTTATGTTAACATTCGCAGTGTTGATTACATTTTCTCGAATCAATGATCTCTCCATCAGAAATGGGAATCTGGTCTTTTACATTGAAAGTTGTTGTTTCTTATTAGAAACTATGTTTCCCATAGAGTAAGTAAATATTTTAAGATTTGTTTATTAGTTAAGTTTAATCATAGTTTGGCATATACATTAGGGAAATGAAAATACCTTATGTAAAAACTAAACGTGCATTTCATTTTACGAATACGAAAGTTTATGCTCTATGCCATACTCTTATCTTAACTGCAATTTTAAACGGTATTGTTCTATGCATAATAAATGTATTTTACTCTTAAGCTCAAAGTAACAACACACACTATCTTCTAAATGCTTGGCAAGTAATCAATGCAGACAAAGCAAAAGACGCACTACACAGCTAGGTTAGCAAGACAGACTGGAAAGAAATTCATAGGCAAGGTGTCTGTGCAGAGTTTGCATGTTATAGCCGTGCTTGTGTGGGTTTCCTCCAGGTACTCCTGTTTTCTCCCACAGTCCAAAGACAATAACATTAGGTTGAAAGTATAGTAGTGTGTGTGTGGCTTTTTGTTTATGTGGCCAAGTGATAAATTGGCGACCTGTCCAGGCTGTAACCCCTCTTTCCGCCCTATGTGAGCTGAGATTGGCTCCATTACACCCTTGTGACCATGGGTTAGGGAATAAGTGGGTATAGAAGATGAAAAAATGAATTAAAATTTTAAGTATCAAGAAGCTTTATTGTCATTTTAACCAAATATGGCAGATGCAGTACACAGTGGAATAAAACAGCATTTTCCCAGGAACCCATGGTGCTACACAAAAGAATGCAGAATTAAACAAAATAACAAAGAGGCACATAACAAGGGGACAAGTAAGAGCTAAAGACTAGAGAATAACTTAGAAGTGGAGCGAACGCAAGTTCACCTGATTGCTGCTGCCACAATTCAAAACATTTTTATTGGTATTGCACTTTAAAAAAATGAACATTGTCTTAAAGCAGCTTTACACAAAAACTGTGAAAGGTATATGTTTGTCCCTAATGAGCAAGCCGGTGGCAACTGTAGAAAGTAAAATATCCATGGGATTGAAATAAGAAGAAACTTTCTTTTTATGTTTTTCACCTTTTTGTTTTCTGATGATTTCATGTTTTTAAATCCTCTGACTTTGATTAATTATTATAGCAACCTGTAGTCACCAAAGGAAATATTTAGGAAAATGATAATAGGAAAGATTTATATAGGCAGGAATTTAGCCATGAAGATTGGTTGATAATGTTACCTGTCATATGTAATTAACAATTTTTCTTGAAATTATTAAGTTGTCATTAATAATTTCTTTATAACCAGAATCTATGCTGTGACTAGCCACACAATATTCTTTCTAGAAGCAAAAGCTTAGTTGTTGATGTATTGGATTACAAAAACACATGATTGTATGTACATTTTCCAGCACCGCTGCTGGGTCCCTGAGCAAGACTGCTTAACTCTGAGCAAGACTAACCCTCAACTGCTCATTTGGCTAAAATATATGATATGTACTTCGCTCGGGATATGGGTCTGTGGCAAATACCAGAAATGTAGATATTTTTTTTCTTTTCCTCGCACCTTCTCATATACATTTTAGTCCTGATCTTATTAGTTCAGTATTCTTCTCCTGCTTTTGATTTTATATGCTGCTATGTTATGCCTTGGCTCTCTTTCTCTTTCTCTCCCTCTCACTTTTTTTTTCTCTCTCAATCTTCGGTGCTCTCTCATATTCTTAGCAATAATGAGCATCAGGTTACCAATGATGGGTCATGGCCTCATGTTCTCTCTCTCTCTCTCTCTCTCTCTCTCTCTTTCTTTCTTTCTTTGTCTGTCTGTCTGTCTCTCTCTCTCTCTTTTTGTCTCTCTCTGTCTCTACCCCCCCCCTTATATTCTTAACAGTAATGAGCATCAGATTACCAAGGATGGGTGAGTGCATTTCTCTCCCCCACCTCTCTTCCTCTCTCTCTTCCTCTTTTAATCCACTGCTCTGTCCTATATTCACAGGAGTAATGGGAACCAGGTTACATTAGATGGGTCACTGCCTTTCCCTGTCTGTCTTACTGTCTATCTGTTTCTCTCTCTCATTCTCTCTCTCTCTCTTTCTTTCCTATTCTGCATCTTTTTTTTAGAAAGCTATTAGGGGATGAGATTAGGCACATTAGACCGCCGTGTCCTCAGCCCATACTGGTATCCTGAGGTATTTTTGGAACACCATTTTACATTTTGAAAGCTATTTTGTGTGCTAAATGTCCTTCCAATGCAGGAAAATACACAAAACCATGCAAATGCACACTTATAAACATCTTTCCCTGATATCTGCACTTTTTAACAAGTGTTAGCGTTGTTTAGTGCTTAGAGTAATTAACACCTATTAGAAGAGGTAGCAGGATCTAAATGGGTGTGTATGTTTGTGTGTTTGTGCATTTGACTGTGTGGGTGGGAAGTATAATTTGTAAATGTGCAAATGGGGAAAGAAATAGCTGTGATAATGAACAGCAGAAACTCAGTGTGTGTGTGTGTGCATGTGTGTGTGTGTGTGTGTGTGTGTGTGATTCTATCACTTACTTTGTCATGCTCTTGCTTTTATTACAGTCACAAACCTCAGCTAAACTGGTAAAACCTCCTTTAATTCATTCATTCATCCATTTTTTTAACTGCTTATTCTCTAACTCGGGGTCACAACAAATTAACAAAGAAAATCAACATTCTTCTGTGTTAGGACAAATCAGGACTAGATGTCAGATGTAAACAAAAACAAGTATCAACAAAAACAAAGAACAATCACAAATCCCTAACACAGGGAAAGTGTAACATTGAGCAAATGCTAGGGAACTCAAACCTAAATCTGCACTGGTAATTATTCCAGAGGTACAATGTCTTTTTGCTGTCTTGTGGTCTGGCAAGGAAATGTCCCAAATGCTAGATCACCTGACTATCATGTACGTCTATGTACTCTTTTGTCTAAAAAGATTTTCACGCTTATTTACATACCAGGTTTTTTCACAAGATTGTGTCATGTGTCTGTGGGGATTTGGTCATTTATTCACAATAGTATTAGTGAAATCAGACACTGCAGGCGGCATAAGGGTTAACACGATCGATTTCCGGGTCTTTCTGTGCATGGTTTGCATGTTCTCCCCATGCTTGTGTGGGTTACTTTGAGTACTCTGGTTTCTCCTCCACAGTTTGTGCTAACAGTTTAATAAAGTCACACTATTGTGTGTGTGCTAGTGATGTATAGAAATAAAATTGTCTATGTTACAGAAATAGCTGGTTTCATCTCAAACAGAGTAATATTATGATATGTGGATGTAACTGTTATCATAAACATTTGGTTTAGCCACTTAAAAAGGCGTTTGAGGTCTTTAAAATTTCAGTATGATCATGCTTACGAATATAATAGGATATCAAGACATGCTGTGTTGATAGAAAACCTTTTTAGAGGACAAAGTGCCCATGTGGAGAGAACGTCTGCCAACTTTCTTTTTTTATTTGTGCCCATGCCTTTGGCACAGCAGGAAATTGCAACATAAACTTTTAAACCAAATAATGTTTCCAGCTCAATCATTGTTTCCTGTTCTGAGTGTTTTAGCACACACCAACACACACACATCTCAGTTAAGAGAGGAAGCAATAGAAGGAGATCATATAAAATATGAAGGACAACAGCTATTAGTTAAAGCCTCTCAAGCCCCACTACAAACATCTCTCTTCAACACAAACAAACACACACACATACACACGCACACACAAACAGACACTGTGCAATGAAGGAAGGGAAACCACACAAATAAGGTAGGTAAAAAACTCAAAATAAAGTGGATGTGCACTTTGAAAAGTCAGTGTTTATATATTAATGCCAATTTCTCCAATATCTGTTTATTCTGCACATTCAATCTTTATTCTATATTCTTTATCTTTAATCTTTAACCCCCCTCTAAGTTGCCAGTAACAATTTAAAAATTGCAGTTCCTCCAGGATTTTACTTCTGTTTTTCTGATTGTTGCAGGTTTTTCTAATGCAATGCAAGAAATGCAATGCATTTTGCAACGTTTTTAGGTGTTTTGTTGCAATAAAATAGCTGAATAAAGTGCAAATTATAGCACCACAATGCACGCTGTGTAAAACAGCTCATCTGAGAAATGCTTTGTATGCGTGTTGCAGTTATTTTTCTTTGATAAATAAGTGACAGTTACATAATAAAACATTTGCAGAAATATATGTGTTTTTAGTAAAATACCTGTAAGGTTGTAGGTGGGACTTTACAAAAATGTATTAAATTTGGCAAATAAATCGATTGAAGATTGCATGGTCACACAAAATAAAGAAATATGAATTCGCATTATTAGCTGTGATTGTAAAATCATTGGGCAGACTGAACATTCAACTTATTATAAATAAGTTTGTAATGTATTTATATTTCTATCTAGTGTACTATTTTGTGCCCATTTATACAGCACTGTTATAATTGCTGTTAATAGATATTTTTCATAATCACATGTCTGGTTTGTTATGAATCCAATGTTAATAAAGTTTACATTAATAAGTAACATATAGTTTACTGATATATGAAATCTTTAACTGGTGTTGTGTTGTATCATTTGAAGTCGCTTTATTTAGATAATCAAAAATAATCCATCACAAGACAGCAAATAACTTTAGTAAAATCTATGCAGAACCACTAACCACATTTTACACATCAACTTTCACTAAGGTTTATGTTTGCATTTTTAAGCAGTGCAGGTTTTATTTGTATCCCTGCACGTCTGTAAATTGTAGAAATCTCTGTAACAGCATATTTTGTGTAAATGAGATGAACGTAAAGAGAGTTACATTCATATAGTCACATTAATTAATTCTTATGGTCATTCATTTATTTAGTTATTTAGTCAGTTATTCTGTCAGTGATTTATTTAGATTGACATTCAGCCAGTCATTCAGTCACTCATTCAGTCATTCATTTATTCATTCATTTATGTAGACTTTCAGTTAAATATGATATTAATGAAGTCAATTATTAATTAAATTATTTAACCAGTTCTTCAGTCAGTCATTTATCCAGTCTGGCAATCATTTAGTTAAAGATTTAGTCACTCATTTAGTTAGTTATTTATTCATTTTGGCATTTATTTACTCACTCACTCATTCATTCATTTATTTAGTCATTCAGTCAGCACGTTATTACAGTCAGGCAGTTGTATAGTAATTTTTAAACATTTATATAGTCAGCTATTCATTCATTCAGTTATTTGATCAGTTATTGAATCTGTTATTGTGTCATTCAGTCAGAAATTCCGACAGTGATCAATTAGTCATTCAGTAAATCAGATGATCGGTTGGTTGTTTATTCATGGTTATTCATCCTATTGAATATGTATGTATCACACATCTCCTTCCGCTGCCAGATTTATCTGCACAGTGTAGAAAGTAATGCTACAAAGCAGTGTTTAAGGTGGAAAAGGACATTGAGCCTCTAAAATTTATTGCGAGTACAAATAGATCCCTTTGTGCTGTGGTATTGCTGATAATAAGCCAGAATGCCTGAAGACAACAGATGCAGAATCCCATTCAGATTTGGAGCACACACACATACACATAAAATCTTTGTGTAGATTATGCAAATCAGCAGTCTGCATTTTACACCTCAGAGGTAGCTGCTAGTGTTTAAACACAAGCACAAATAATGAAGAATAGAAAACACCTAGGAATTTTTCTTTTGAACTGCTGATTATTTGGAACTTAAGTTTGCAGCCTTTATTAGGATGTGATGTGTCATTAATTAAGGAATAAACTACAATGAATATAGGAAAACATTTTTATTAAATACTGTAAATTATAAATTACATATATTTGTAAGAAGATATCGAAACATGCAATACTGATGGTTTTGAAAGAAACAGGAGTTAAATTAAGAATAGTATTTTTATGCTCCTCATTAATGTTTTACCAATAAAAAATGTAACAATGCAGTTTTTTTAACCTAGCCTGACATTTTGAAATGTTAACTTTATTTTTTCTACAGTTATGTCTTTAAACTTTTGATCTGCTGATTGCTTGGACTTACTCTACAATAAAATAACATGGAGAGATGATTTAAAAAAAATATATATATACATGCTTATACTATAATGTTGGAATTAAAAAAGAAATGTGTCTAATGTGTTCTAATGCATTGTTAATATCCCTTGTTCTAATTTGTTCTTTGGAAGCTTAGAAAATGATGCAATTATGATTCTCTTAACCCGTCATAAAATTTTTTAAAATGTAAAATGCTTATATCATTGTACTTGTGTGACTCTGGCTATTTTAAGGGTTGCTGTGCATGTGATGCCATCTGGAACCATGTGATATCACTATAATACCCATCGCACAGGTCTTCTGTACTAGCTGTTGAAAATATAGGAAAACTGACAACCAGTGAACTCTGGGTCACAGGGGTCTGCTGGAGCCTATCCCAATGGACATAGGACTGGAGGCAGGGGTACACCCTAAACAGGTCGCCAGTCCATCGCAGGGCCAGACATAGACAAACCACCAAATGCACTCACATACACTCTTATGGGAGTGAGATCCCCTTCCTGGGAATTTAAACTGGGAGCTACTTGCTGTGAGGCGAACTGCTAACCACTATGCCACTGCCCTTCTCTGTGTCATTTTTTAAGTAATTTAGAATTTTATTCGTTCAGAAAAAAATAAACAGTGTGTTAAAATTTGCTATTTTGTCTGGTGCTGCTAGGAAAAAACATTTGGTAGATCATGTGTATGTATTTATTGTTAGCTTAAATCGAGTAAGTGATAGTTCAGTGTTTAGTGTTTTAAAATGCTGATCTCAAGATTATGCGTTTAATTCCCAACACCACCAATCTGCCACTGCTGGACACCAATTAACCCATCAATTAAACAAGATACCAGTGCAATTTTTTTAACAAAATCTAACATTTTTGCCTGTATACAGAAACAGTATGCATTATTTCCTAAACAAAATTTGTATATTTAATAATAATAATAATAATAACATAATAAGACTGTATTGTTTCTTTAAGGACAAATAATAAAAGAGAAAAGAAACAGTCATGATACATATTATTTTGTTATTTATTTTTTTAAGGAAGAATAATAAAATATAGGGTGGCGCAGTGGCGTATTGGTCAACATGGTCACCTCAAAACAAGAAGGGTCCTGGGTTCGAATCCCGGGCACAGGGTCTTTCTGTGTGGAGTTTGCATGTTCTCCCCGCGCATGAGTGGGTTTATTCTGGGTATTCCGGTTTCCTCCTACAGTCCAAAAGCACTGGGATAGGCTCCAGCAGACCCCCATGACCCCAAATTAGGAAATAAGAAGGTTAGCAGATAAAAGAAAAAAATTAATGGTTAAGAAAAGTATCATTAATATTACCAAATAATTGGAGTTTGGATCCAAATGCATGCCACTAATGCACTCAATTACATGCTCAAATCTAGTCTCTTAACTGCTGTTGAATAGAAAACTAGATAAATGTAACTCTGGATAAGTGTTTCTACCAAATGCCACAAATATAATTGCCTTTGTGTGTTCACCTGACTTTACAGTTGACTTTTGTGACTTTTCCCTTCGCAAGTAATTTGCTTGATTAGAACTGGTAAAGGTACTCATATTGACATTAACATCTACGGCATTTGGCAGACACCATTATCCAGGGTGACCTACATTTATCTAATTTATACAACTGATCAAATATTTCATACTAAAATGCACACTGTTTGCAGAGTTTTAGTTTTATCAATAATGTATGTATTTAAATGTAATTTAAATAACTTGTGTAATGACTACATAATACAAAGAATGCTCTGTTTCTGGATCCAGCTTTCTGGATAACAGGAAAAAGTGCCTTTACTAATCCAGCAAGAATAAAGTTTTCAGTGCAATAACTTGACAAAGTCTATTGCAATTGTTTAGCAATTAAGGTGCTTTTAATCAAAGAACTTTGGTATTTTAGGGTGATTGACAAGTTTATTATCGTTTGTCTTTTAATGGCTCAGAAATTGTGTTTTTCACCCCTCCCTATGTCTCATTCAACTATTGCTTTCACTGAGTTCAATGCAGTTTCAGTCTCTTCTCCAATCAATGTTTTGATCATAGTCATCTATCGCCCTCCTGGCCCTATAGGAAACTTCCTAGATGAGATGGATACACTTCTCAGTGCCTTTCCTGTTGATAGAATCAAGTTAATGGTCCTCAGCAAGTTTAACCTACTATCACATTCTGCATTCTTCCTCTGATGGACTCCTCATTGACTTTCAACAGATAGACAGGAGCTGAAACATGCTTTGGGAGGTCAGTTAGTGTTTTCAGATGAATGGCAAACTACAGCAGAAATGATTAGAGAGAC
>JAOTQW010086533.1:0-11322 GCA_026260075.1 Sisor rabdophorus | reverse complement strand
CGAACCCCGGTCTTTCTGGTATCAGTCCAACACCTTAACCACTAGGCCACCCCATATCCAGCTTTAAATACTTTATGACCCTGGCACTACCTGCAAAACTACGACTACTTTTAAATGCAAGCCTAATAAGGTATACGTGTAGTCAACTAACCATAGCACATGGCTGGATCCAAATACAAGATTTGGGTTGCTTGTAAAAGGTACATTTTAAATAGAAATCCCAAAGCTGCTAACAGGCCACTGAGGGGCAACATGACTCTTGAATGCTCACATAAAGGCTTAGGTTTTGCCCTAACGGTATGTTTATTTTAGACATAGAAATAGAAATGCTGCTTGCATCATGTTTCTATATAAGTCGAATCTGTATTCTGCTGCATTTTGTAATCATCCTGCCAACTGTTTCTGCTCTAAACAATATAAAATGCAATCTCTCTGCTATGTTGTAGGATTCAGCCCTACTGCAGAGTCTGGTCCAGTCTTTTGCTCTGAGACTAAGATCTTAAGGTAATCTTAATAATTATTATTAGTAAGTTAATAGTATTAAAATACCCTATGAAACCTTTGCTTGGAAGCCCTTCTGTAAAATATTTACGCAAACATTCACGCAATATTTTAAGGCAAAGTAACACTCACAGTTTTGTCCTCCCACGTTGCTGATTTGTAGCACAGACACGTTGTTGAGCAAACGTCGAAAGTCAAATGGAGTGAGGGATGGATTGACTTCAATCTCACTTAACCTATGGGTCAAAAAAAAAGTTATTTGACTCCTTCCTTAAACAGGCACCAGGGTGTGGATTGTGTTCATAAGACTGTGGTTACCAAGAGAGGTCAGAACTCATGGCGGGCTTAATAAATGCGTTTTATGTTTCTTTTATACAAGTAAAGAAGAAGTTCTCCTGCTCTAAAACTGAAAACTTATACATTATCCACACCTTTAAACATATACTGTACCTGAGTGTAAAGATGTTACTAGGAGCGTGGCTAGTATCCACATACTGGTTTGAAAACATGTCGGCGCTGACTGACAGTCCAGACCCTTCCAGAACCACAGTCACAATCTTGGGCAACAACTCACGTGACTCTGCCGTAAATGATAAGACAAGGTGCTGGCCGTAACTTAGCAGTTGGTTCCCCAGAAACTTCGCTGTTAGACGGAAAAAAGAAGAAGAAGAAAATCTTGTTTACAAGGTCACGATTTTCAGAAAATAATTAAATAAAACGTTATGAAAATGTTATAAGTAGAACTCGTTAAAAGAACGGGCTACATTCTTGTTTTGCAGACGAGAAAATGGATTCTCGGATGTGTGCGCTGAAGCATCAGGGTATGTGGACAGACAATCTTTCCTCATTAAAAAAATGTCCCTGAAAATGTAAACTGTCAGATATTTCGATCATGCTGGGTACATTTGGTGTCTAACATGCCCTGATGTATAACAAATTCGATCCAATGTTGTTCTTTTATTAACGTGTTTCGTACAGATTTTTTAGTTAACAATACAGATTCCAAATTTATTCATCCGTCTGTGACTAAAGCTTAACATTACTTTGAACGTTCTGCCTTTATAATGGCACGGAACGTTTGTGTATCTTATTGTCAGTTGTGCACCTTATTGTTTTTGGGTTTCCAGACTTTCCAATTGCATTGCTTAGCCAGACTGAAATCAATCTATATATTCGTAGTGTGTGCAAAAAGATCTTTAAGCTATGTACAAAAACTTGTATTGTAAATCCCTCATTAACCACTTAATATGGAAAAGTGGTAGCTCAGTGGTTAAGGTGTTGGACTACTAATCAGATGAAGTCGCAACAATAGTCTGGATGAATGCGAGAGCACGGAAAAGCCCCTGCATTAAAGAGTTTTATGGGCACTTATCGTTAAACTTTAGAAGCTTGACAGTACTTAGGTTTAAATCCCAATCTAGTGATCCATAATATAAAGCCTAAACTGAGTGTGCCACCATTTCTTCCTACCCTGTGATACTTAGAAAACATAATGTCATACTTTGACAGCACCCTACACTGCTATCAATTCTATCAGCTATTTCACCCGGCACACAAGATTTGACCAAGGAATTACAGCCAATGAGGGTTGGAAAAAAATCTTGCCTGAGAGTCGAGTGAATTAGAACTGAAAAGGTGCTTGACTTCCAGCATGTTCTGATCTATCTGCTGTTGAAGATCGAACATGATAAAACACAGGTGCTGACCTTCTTCTTATCACGCAAATTAACCGTCACTGAATGGATGAAACCTGATGACATTTAATAAACTTTGCCGGGGCTCACCCCGCGATCCCACTAGCAACTAAAAAGTCACTGCTAACATTCGCTGTCCAATTATTCATTTTTGAATTAGAAACCGCGGAAAAAATAATAATTGATCAAATCTATGACTTACAGCTGCTGTGATTTAGTGGTGGTCTGCAAGAAGACTGAACTCTAATTGTACCATCACATTAAAATGTGTATAAAATTGTACTATATATATAAAAAAAAAAAGAAACAACGACGTAATTCTGAGCAGTTACCCGTGAGGCATTTCATCTAAATGAAGCATTGTAGAAAAAGAAAGCATTCGATTTGTCAAACAGCTTTCTCCAAAATAAAACCAGGCAGCTTGACTACTAACTCTATTCATTCCATTAACTACAGAATATATTTTCTAAATTGTCTCTTGGGTACCAAAATGGAACGTTTTTGGACTGCTTGATGGAAGGAGTGGGGTCAAATATAGAAAACTAAATGTTTCGATATTGGAAGACCTCTTGCTTTACCACCTAGTCCTTTCCATGTTTTGGCACCACATAAGGAAACTGGTTTGTTATTAAATATTGGTCAACATATAGGCATGGTCCTGAACTTGCTAATGACATGCTACTCCCAGGAGTTCATGGGTTTGTGTCAAGGCCATTTTCCTACATATCGCTCACTGTAGAGAACACATTAATTATTAAATCTATGCAGTTCACATACATGCTTGTGATAAGTAAAGCTCTGGGAACCCACCAAACGTGGACACAATTGAAAGCTATTTGTTCCCTGTAGTCCTGCAAAGAATCCAGCAACTGCAGTCCTATCAAAAGCAGAGATAACAAAATGGATTTGGTACTGTAAAAACCTTGAAAAAAAATCAGAAAGCAATCCTGCTGATGGAGTCCTTTACTATACTTTTTTTCTGCTGAGAGTGCTGTTCGAGAGCATAATTTGGCAACACAAGATGGTATAAAAAAATCTGTCCCATACCAACTTACATAAAAAATCCAATATCAATACTAATAGAATGCTATGTCTGACAAAGATTTGACATCATCTGATCCAGATGTGAAAAATCCCACAGACCGATACATATTACTATGGTAAAACTCATGACTACTGCTTGGATAAATTATCCAGTGTTTTTTGTTGCAAACCCGGAAAGAAAGGTGGTCGTAATAACAGTATTTTAGAATATTCTGCCAAATTCTGACCTGACAACCTTGGCACAACATTGGCTAAAAGCAGGATAGGTGCATCATGTTATAAAGATTGTTGTTTTCCTTGATATCAAAAAATATCTAATATACTGTGATAGGCTCCAGCAGACCCCTGTGACCCCGAGGAAATAAGCGGTTATAGAAGATGAATTAAAGGGTATAAAATCCTGTAGGTATACCAAGTATACAAAGCATAACTAAATGTTTTATGACCTAACAACATCCTAGGGCACATGGTGGCTCAGTGCTTAGCGCTGTTGTCACACATCAAGAAGTTTACAGGTTTGTGTCCCTAGCAGGGGCCTTTCTGTGTACCCTACCCACTGCTGAATCAGGTGTTTCTAGTCAATTAGAGGCTGGAGGTTATCATGTCAGAGGAGGGTGCATTGGAGGAGGACCAAGTAAAAATTGGTATCCCCTTTTCAGGCAATAAGCAATTGTCCTTTAGTTCAAAACTGGTCCGGCTTGTTTTATAAGTGGATGTGTTCATTCAATCAGAAGTTGGTGGATACCGATTTACTTGGTCTTCACCTACTCTACCTACTTATCTGAGATGGTATCTACTGGACGTCCACTTCCTCCAATCATCCTTATAACTATCGGGTTCTTTATAGAAGAAACACACATGAAAGAAACAAAACATATTTCAAAAGGTTTCTTCAATTCTGGTTAATCTTTTTTTTTTTTGCCTTTAATGTCACTGATGTGAAAAAGTGAATGCCCCTATTCCGAAAGGTTACAGCAGTAACTATTTCAGACCTGGGATTTATGGCAACGTTAAGGGATTTGGGAAGCGAAACCCTGGGGTCAAAGTGAAAGCCCTCTGTTCACTCTCCTTTTCCTCTTTTTCTCTCTTGTATCCTGCCCCTAGCACACTTCTAGCACTGCCTTTCTCTCAAAGTGAGATTAGATTCCGAGTGACTAGAGGTGCTGTGTGTGCATTTTTTAATGTTGTCTGATAAATGCTTTACTCTGCTTTTCTCACTACAGGGTATACGGGCATGTTGACTTGCAGCAACAAACAAACAAACACACAAGCACACACACACACAAATGCACAATTTAATTTGGCCAGCAGAGACTGAACTCTTGGCTTCAGATATTTTGGTGTCCCGCTGCCGGTCGTCTCAGTTGGCAGCATCCAGGATAAATCGTCAACACACGCTATACCATTCCAAACACACAATAAACCTTCCCTTCTATTTTTTGTTTCACATTTTCTGGTACTGGATTACAACAGGGATAAAGTTCCAGCACTGCACCATGCTGGTGCAAACATGTCATATGCAAATAGCAGATATCAAAGATAATCTTTCAGTGTTTGTCATTTTACCATTAGAGCAGCAAAAAAAAAAAAAAATTTGAAACCGGCTAGAAAAGGCTTATAGTGGAACCATTGCAGCGGAGAAAATGTAAGCAAAGGGAGTTAGTAGAAGGACTATTTAAGAGAAAATGTGATTGTGTAGGAGCAATTGATCTTGGCCATTTTGAGACATTGCAAGTCCTGTGGCTTGGCGATAAGAGAAAAAAGAAAAAAAAAAACGCCACAAATCGCAGCAAAGTGCTGCAAAACATTGTGAAGCAGCTGTGTGGCTCGTGGGAAACAACGATGAATGAGTTTGCAGCCCAGATGCACTATGACCATGTCTAAAAAGAGTTCTTCTTTCACCGTTTGCATTAAAACAGACACCAAATGCTTTATTATGATGTGTGTATTTGGAAAGTGCTTTTAGCCTGGAGCAACGTCCCTGAGTAGGCTGTGCTTTGATCATACGTCGGACTGGAAGCTTTAAAGCTCTAACAGGATGAAAGTTTCACAGTAATGCTGAATTACACTGTAAAAACAGCTGATTCAGAGTAGCCAAGTTTCTTAGTCTGGTTAGAATTTGCTGCAGGACAGTGATTTGAAAAATAGCTCATCGAAACGCTTTTTTAGCTGAATTTTTGTTCTAAAATCAGCCATTAGGGAAGTGGTAGCTCAGCAGTTAAGTGAGTTAAGTCAGTTAAGTGTTGAATTGCTAATTGGAAAATTCAAGGTTCAGATCAAGGCAGCAGCATCGCCAAGCTTCCACTGCTGGGCAAGACCATAATGGGTACGATTCCCAAGACTACCAGGCTGCCACTGCTGGACCCCTGAGAAAGTGCTCAGATGGATGAAATAAACGAGATAAAAATGCCATAAATGTAAATGTACAAAACTAACCAAGTTTTAGTCCTGCCAGCTAAACCAGGACAGTGACTTGTATCCAATGAGAGATTTGGATATTTATTCAGCTTTTTTTCAATGCTAGCTTTTGTCAGAAATCCTGCTGTAAAATCTACCTGGTGCTTTGTAGTAGCCAAGGTCCTCATCGCTATACGGCAGCAGGTAAACTTCTCCTTCTTTCCATAACAAGGAAGCCTCATGATGTCCTGCGAACCCGCCAAGCCAGCCATCAGTGTCTTTTAAAACACACACAAAACACACGTAAACCTTTAGGACTAATTTAAGACTTCATGTGTTCGAACCCAGGTCACAGGGTCTTTCTGTGCGGAGTTTGCATGTGCTCCCTGCGCTTGCATGGGTTCCCTCCGGGTCCTCCGGTTTCCTTCCACAGTCCAAAAACATGTACATCATGTTGATTGGTGACTAAAATTGCCCACATGTGATGGTTCGTCTGTATGTGGCCCTGCGATGGACTGGTGACCTGCCCAGGGAGACCTGACCTGTCCCTGCCTCTTGCCCTGTGTGCGCTGGGATAGGCTCCAGCAGACTCCAGCAGACTGTGACCCCAAATTAGGGAATAATCGGGTATAGAAAATGAATGAATGAATGATGAATAAAAGGTCCAACAGATGCTGGAGAGGTTAACAACACTAAAATACAGATTATATTTGTAGCTTACATGCGTGTAAGCATCGATTGCTTTATGTGCCCTTTAAAAAATAACACAAAAATCCCCTTGTTTGTCTGTAGGACGAGACCCAGAGGTCTTTGTTTGCCCCGGCTACCACAGATGTAATTATAGACAAAAAAAAAAGGTCAAAAATGAAACAATACTGCAGCGAATTTCCAGACTGATTGGTCAGGAGGTTGTTTATTTGGATGGTTGCTTCTAATTGGTTTCTTCAAAGGTTTTCTTACAGACATAGGTATAAGTGGTGTTTTCAAAATGTTATAGAATTTCACTGAATACAGAAATTGAAATTTCTGTGAAACATGAAATTTTGCGATGCAGTTTGCAAGGACAGGTTAGGAGATGTCCTTATGACATTTGAAAGAACATCAGGTGTCTTCTAACGGTTATAAATGATGCTAATGTCTACTTGGTCGACTTGCATTCAGCTTATTTATACAACTGAGCAAATGGGCTCAGCAGTGGTAGCTTGGTGGTATCCAACTGAATCCACAGTCTTCCAGTTAAATGAAATAAGTATTATTATGGCGGTTAGCACGGCCACAGGTTTTGTCTTTCTGTGCAAGGGTTTGTTCCTGAGCTTGCGTGGGTTTGCTCAAGGTTCCTCTGGTTTCCTTCCACAGTTCAAAAACATGTACATTAGGTTTATTGGTGACTCTACATTGCCCATCCAGTGAATATGAGTGCTTGTGGTTGTTTGTCTATGTGTGGCCCAATGGCAACCTTGTCTATGGACTGGCAACCTGTCCAGGGTGTACCCCTACCTCTCGCCCTATGTGCCTGTGACACCTAGTTAGGGAATAAGCGGGTATATAGGATGAATGAATGAATGACTGAGTACACATATTATTACAGAGTTATTACATTTTTAGTCCACAGAATATTAAATCATATATTATACAGGTAAATGTTTTTTTATGACACCTAATTATAACATTAATCTGCAGGTGAACATCCTCTTAAAGATTTACTCCTAGTGTTGGGACTACTGGTTCGAGTCCATTAGTCAACATAAAATAAAAAGGATGATTAATAATGTAATAGAATTGGGGTTGGCCTGATTAAACCTCATTATATACTGTATAATTACGCTGCGTAAGCTAATGTTGCCTGACGGATTACCCTCAAGGAAGCTGGAGGTAATGTTGACGGCCACGTGCTGATTGGAGGATGAGCATGCGAGTGAGTGTCCGAAGCAAAAGCACGTCTGACAGCCGTGTGGATTGTTGGCTTGGAGGTTGAAGGAGCCAGGTTTGCACCTAAAAACATGCACAGACAGTAAAATGACGTCTTGATCGGATTATTTTTGATCTTGGCCTCTATTTAGAAGACACATTAATTACATACATCAAACATTACATACATCAAAAAACATTTTTAGTGGGGTTGAGGGGCCAACAGTGTGAATTGATAAGAAGAGTGGTGGTGAAACCCAGCCTTCCGATCAATAATCACTCATCAATATTTCCTTAGTAATTGCTGATCCCAGCTGTTATTAGACAGTTGGGTCAGGAACAGTGCCCACAAAATGACCACTTAAGCTAACACAGCTGTATTTTTTTAATTTCACAGCTATGATTAGGAAGTCGGTGTCGGGTACCTCGTTTCTGGAGCAGGTAGGGTTAAGAACTTCACTCTAGGGACCAAAGGTGGTAGGTGCATCAACTTTCTGATTAGCAACCACTCAAGCCATCCCTGCTATAACTTTTGCATATCACAGCTATTCTAAAAGATGGGGCCTGGTACAGTATCTACAGGACCCAACAGTGGTAGCTTGACAGTTCAGTGGTAGCTTGAATCCCCAAACAATTCAGCGATCACTTTTCCAGTTTGTTCATAGCTATTATAAGGAAGTTGGGATCAGCTATGAGCCCTGGAACAGATAGTGGTATAGGGCCTTGTTCAAGGGCTCAATAATGCAGGCTTACACCATGACCTTCTGATCGGTGACCCAACACATTTTAAACTACACACTTAAGCTATGCATCCAAGCATAGTGTGTGTTTAGATTTGTGTGTGTGGGTGGTTATGTATATATAATAATACGCAGACAGACAGACAAGAGCGAGAGAGAAGGTCACCTGTCACATGCATGTCCTTCCACATTGAATTTGCAACCACATCCTCCATCTTCAGCTGAGCACACACCCACACTGCCTCTTTCATCACACTCACACAACCTAGCAACAAATGCAGAAAAAACACCCCCAATAAACAACTGCATTACACACCAACTAACTCGCGCACATGTTGCCAGGATTTCAGATCAGAACCTTATACATGCGCATTGATTTATTAGTTGTATTTTTACTTGCTAATTTTCATTAATTATTCATTTTAATCCGGATGGGTATGCATTGGATTTATTTAATTTGGTTCAACCAAGAGGTTATTAACAAAAAAAATCTAAAAGCAAAAAAGGAAAACTAAAATTCAGTTTGCTTTTTTTTTTTTACACCTTAGCTGTTTGGTAAACAATGTTGACTGGATAAATATGCCTTTATTGATAAAACAGATGAATGACATGGTGGAGATTAACAGAGTTGTGGACAGTAAAGGAGCTGGGAATCGAGTCCAGGTTGCAAGATAGTGGCACCTTAATCCACTACACCACTGCACCGGCCAACACTCGACTTTACCATAAACATTTTCTTAATACTTTAGCTAGCAATAATAGAAAAAAAAAACATCACTGTCTGCTATTCATAGTCCTGCATTACTACCAGTTTAAACTAACTTTATTTAAAACACCATGTGAAATCATACAACCGCCGTTGATCGTATCATAAATTTTTTATGTGTAAAAAAATCTCTCTCTCTTTCACGCTTTCGCTCTCTCACTCTGTCTCTCGCTCTCTCTCTGTTGTTCTCTTTCCTTACTTCTACTCCTCAATTTCGCTGTATTTCGCTCTGCTCCGCTCCACCGAACCAACTAATTCATACCACAGCATACTGACTTATATGGGCCACAAGGGAGAGTGCGAAATAGAGAGTAAGACAGAGAGAAACTGAGAGAGAGAGACAGACAGACAGACAGACAGACAGACAGACACACACACACACACACACACAGTGGACGTTTGTATTTAATTTGTTGGATGTAACTCTATACTTGACTTATTTTTGGAATGTATAAATGAAATTGTTGTCCTTAAAAAAGAAAAAAATAGTGCACAAGGTAAAGTGTAAATCGGTTAATACGTTTTTAAATAAAATAATGTCATTCGAAACGTGACACAAGGGTCGGAAATCTATTTTGTTAATGGTGCCAGTTTTAATAGTAAAAAAAAAAGGCAGCCACATCCTACACATTTGTGTATATATATATATATATATATATATATATATATGTAGGATGTGGCTGCTATCTGAATGATTATATGGTTTACACTATGCCATGATGTTTATTTGAGACACATTTTTAAATCTGGAAAGAGTCAAATAATCCTGCACTAAAATCTGTATTTGATCGCTAGTTTGTTGTCTTCAAAAGATTTCAGACTCAAACAGAAAACTGATACGAGCGCTAAAGCAGGATGATGCCGTAAGCCAGACGATTATAAAACCTCTTGGCAAAATGTGAACTGAACTTAAAGAGAAACTTGAGAAAAAAACTGTCGAAAAGAAGTCGTTGTCTTTGCTATTGTATGTTTGCTGCTAGTCACTGTTTAGCAATAGAACGTAGGTTACGAACATGTCTTCCTGTGTGCGTTTGGTTTTTTTGTGTTTCACATTTTAACAACTGAGATCCCACAGTCTGTCACGGGGATCATGTTTGTACAGAGTTACCTGCAGCCCCCTGGTCCGAGGGAATGGAAGCCGGGTGTGCAGTCGTCACACTTGGCTCCCGTTACTGTCGGCTTGCAGGGACAAACACCGTTCTCGTCACACTGCAGACTCGCAGAACCTGAAAGAAGAAAAAGAGCAGGAAAATTGAGCAGTTTAAATGGACTCTAAATAGACGTCTGTCTTAATGGCTGTAACAGAACAAACTATTCCCTTTTTTTTTTTTACTTAAACACATACAGGCGCTCCCCTAGTTCAGAACATCCAAATTAAAAATGCTGGGTAATCGGTAATACCTTTATGTGTTCGTATTGGCGTTTTACTTTGTACAAACCCGTACAACATTTGTCCGCTACCCATGCCGCTGCAGCACCATAGGTCCGCCAGCCCAGAAGCTGGCGTTGTTTTTGACTTGCAGTCTTGGTGAAAGGCTCTTGTTTGAAATCAATGTATCATGCATGCGTTATCCCATCATGGTTGGTAAACAGTGCAAGGCTGCTAATTATTATAAACTTAAACAATATCGTACACCGAAAAAAAAAGTTGAATAGTGAGTTACCAACACAACGATTTTCGAACACACTCTCGCAGTGGAACTGGCCGAGTGTCCTTATATATGTACATAATCCACGACATGAGTTTGTAAGGTTAGTTTACTTACATTTCTTTCCAAAACGGAAATTCTATTATAGAGCTTCTGTCTTATTTTTTATACTTTATATATATATATAAAGTATAAAAAATATGTTTTCCTGGGTCAGGTATCACCTGTGGGGATTGTTCTAAAGTTTCTAACCAAATGCCAATGTGTGTATCATATGCATATTCTTAATGCACCGTCTGTTCCCATTATTTTTTGATCTACTGCCATTTAGCAGTGTGTTATTCTAATTAACTAAAGCCTGCAGCTTTTCACCGTTTCTCAGCTCAAATTAACAAGTTTTAAAGATTTTTTACTGAAAATAGAATAATATTCATTCATTCACTCATCTTCTATACCCGCTTATTCTCGAACGTGGGAGTCTGCTGGAGCGTATCCCAGTGCACATAGGACAAAAGGCAGCGTACACCCTGGACAGGTCGCCAGTCCATCGCAGGGCCACACACACAGAACCACACGCACTCACATTCACTCCTATGGGCAATTTAGAGTCACCAATCAAGCTA
>JAOTQW010086469.1:0-11325 GCA_026260075.1 Sisor rabdophorus | reverse complement strand
TGATGTGTGTGTGTGTGATGTGAGTGTGTGTGATGTGTTTGTGTGTGATGTGAGTATCAGGCGGTTTTATTAACTTATTACATTGCTTTTTCCTGCGTGTAAACGCCCGCCTGGCAACTGTGTTAAAAGTTCCATAAAAACTGGCTTTAAAAAACCTTAAAAAGGTTTTGGACTGGGCGTTGCTGTAAAGTAAACCCAATTGTCAAACAGATCTCACTATTTCCTGTTTCTCTACTTCATAGCGCTAACCACACAATGTAAAGATTAGGCTTTTAGATAAAGCACCTAATGAACTGTAATTTGAGCTGGAATTAAAAACGCACATTATATGGACATGTCGTAATTCACGGTCAACCGATATGTTTTTCAAAAAATTTCTCTATATTAAAGTATGTATGCCATCCTGTAGTGGTTTTGAGAACTGTACAAGAGCAAAGCTTAGTTAATTTACTTTGTTGTATATACTTTATTTAACATATTAACTAACTAAAATGATTTCTTTACATTTTGGCAGTTTGAATTTGTTTAATTTGTAAGTGATTGTATTTTCTATATTAGTTATTTGTTTCACCTTTTATTATCTCATTTAATTTTCATTTTACAAAGTTACTTAATAATGTTGCATACATTTTATGTATTCATTTATTTAATCATTAAACCTTTTTATTTTGATGTAGAAATTTGCTTTATATTTAGACATTTAAATGTCAATCATCCATTGAAATTAAAACTTGTTAGTTATTAGTACATGGGGGAAGCGGTAGTGCTGTGGTTACGATGTTGGACTGGATGGGAGCTCGATTCTTAGCACCAACAAGTTAGCACTGCTGAGCAAGGCCCTTAACCCTCAATGCCCAGTTGTATGAAAAAAGGCTGTGATAAGGGTATCTGCCAAAATGCTGTAAATGGAAATTAAAAATAACAGAAGATGCGTTTTGTTTAAATGTTGCCCTCTTGTAAAGACGACATTCCAATTTTCCAATTTTATTTTAAGACAAATATGTACAATGCATAGTAAAACGTGACATTTTCTTTGCATACTCCAACATGGAAGGTAGGGCTCAGAGCCCAGGGTCAGCTATGGTACAGCGCCTCTGGAGCAGTAAGGGTTAAAGGTCTTGCTCAACAGTAGTGGGCTTGAACCCAGATCTTCCTGGTCTCCATATCAACAACTCAGCACCTTACGCATTTAAGAATCAACTGCCCCTATGGCATTATCATTGGTGCAGCTGTATTATTAAAAGTTAGTTATTTTAAAAGCTTAAAGTTAATTTGTCGCTTAGAAAAAATGCTAAGCACCCCTTGTACAAATATAACATTTTGTCCTTGGATATGTTTTTTTTATTAGTCTTTTTTTTGTTTCCTCATGTAACCAGCAGAGGGCGGCATGAACTGATTAATGCAACCTTTTATATAATGACTGTGCCAGCTGTTTTTTCTTTGTTTCTTTCTTTATTTTAATAAACAGTTTAGCTGTCTGGGGATCACAGCCTTTTTTTTGTTAGGTGCATAATCTAATCATGTGTCATTGATTAATAAAAAAAAGCCTCATCCATCAAATATTTAAAAAAGAAAAGTTTAAAAAGTACATAATTACTTTGAAAATATGTCAAAACAGCGACTAGACACGCCTTGGTAACGCTTGACGTTCTATCGAGACATTAACCGTGAATTAACCGTAAAACAGATTATGAACAGTATCAGAGATAGATGTGTGTGTTGTGGTTGGAAAGCTGTAAATGGATTGGTTTCCTGTCTGATTCTCTAATCTCTGGGAAACAGACCACATCTCCCAGAAGTCCCAGCGTGCTGATAAACTCCTTCTATCATTAAGGATTATAAGTCAATGCTGTAGGTTTCTAGTGTTCATAAAAAGCTCACAGGCATTGTAGGAGGGTGAACCTTTGTCTTAGTTAGTTCTGGAAATAATGTAAACGTGAGATTTGCCGTTGAGTTCCCCATTTTCATGTCTTTTCATGCTGCTCAAGTGGAATGAAAGCAAAACAAGCACACACACATGCACAAGCAGCGGCAGCTTGTTGGTGCTGGGAATTGAAACCATTATGGAATATGTTACCTGCCAAATGTAGCTTTGTTTGATTCCCACAGAGACGCTGACATCTTTGATCTCTTTGCATACAAATAAGTATGTCTGATGATCTCAAAGCCATGATAACAAGGTCAAAAAAGGATTATCTGGCTTAAGCAAGTGATTTAGTGAATTTTTTTGTAGGGAAGAATTTAAAAGGTCTAAAACTATCTAGGACATTGCAAACCCCGTCTATTCACACACTCTGAAATGCCAAATCACTCTCATTTTTCCCAGAGGCCATTGTGGCTGTGTGTGTATCACCCCAGCAGGAAGCAGGGGTGGAATGCCACAGCCGGAGCGGAATGTTCCACAGTTCCAGAAAGTGCAGTTGGAAGCCTGAGAAGAAAAAACAAAGGAACTAGAAAGCGGGAGCAGGAGATGGATTATGGCAAGGCGAAAGAAAGAAAGGAGAGCGTTTCCTTTTCACAAATTTACAAATGCAGTGCTCTAAACCAGAGCTATAGCAAATTAGCTCATTAACTATAATTTCTCTTAGTGTGACTGTTTCATCAGTGTTGCTGTGAAATTTGATTTGCGGGTGTTATCTCAGGAACACTGGGAACAGTGCATAAATACCTCCTATATATACACACGATTTTAATGTCTAATCAAATGTGTTTTTTCACTTGTTTTTCTTCTGCAGTACAATTATGGCAAATCTGTAAGGTGCTTGAGCTTCTGCAGTATGGGTGGAGTAAAGACTGATGTACCGGGGTGTGAGGGCATCCGTGTTTTACAAGCTAAATGAGTGTCCAAGTCAGGGTAGGGCACCCATGGTTGGGTTGGGTACTCAGGGTTGTGTTAAGGTTGTCTTTGGGTTGTCTTCAAAACTCTTATATAGGTAGCACACAGGGTTGTGTTGAGTACTAATGATTGTGTTTGGCGTTGTGGGTTGGGCACTCTGGGTGGGCTAGGTGAGGTGCATTAGGTTGGGCATTCTAGGTCGGGTTGGGCTATTATGTTTGGGGTAGGGTTACCTAAGTTACTTGGGGATGGGTTGTACATAGTTGCTCTGGGTTGGGTTGGGTGCTCTGGGTTGGGTTGGTTGGGGCGCATTGAGTTGGGCGCTCTGGGTTGGGTTTAGTTTGACGTTTAGCATCATGTTGGACGCTTAGGGTTGTTTTGGACATTGTTGAGTGAAATGTAGGGCAGGGTTGTCTGGAACACAGTGTTGTGATGGGTGTTGTCTGCTGGATGCTTAGTGTTGGAAGTTGGAACTAGTGTTGGAAGTGTTTTGCTGATTGTTTAATCAAATTCATCCTGATATTTAAATTAAAGCAGCTAGTTCTCAAGTGACATTTCCATTAAGATTTTTTCCAAAATTATGGGTTGTCACTGCTCAGTAAAATGGAGAGTTGATCCAAGATGTCTGGCATTAGAAAGACCTCAGGGCAGCAGGGTTCCCAAAAGTAATGTGTGAGTAGAAGTGTACCATTCTAGACATTAGTGTTCAGTGCTTTGATTTCTGCTGTGATTAAGTACGAAACAGCCTATGTTTAGACTCAAAAAATGAAGCTATTTTGTGTGTGTGTGTGTGTGTGTGTGTTTTAGGATGGATCATATTTAGCAGAGTTTCTCCTGGAAAAAGGCTATGAGGTACAAATGCCAGCAATAATCTCTAATGTTAAACATTTCCCTTCTTTCTTTCTCTCTCTCTCTCTCTCTTTTACTCTCTCACACACAATCTAACTGTAGATATATTACACTGACAGTTATGAATAACACTGACTAGTCTTAAATATTGTAGACAAAGGTATCAATAGTAAAACAAAAGTGTTTGTATCTTATATCTGTGTGTGCAGGTTCATGGGATCCTGCGCAGGTCTAGCTCCTTTAACACTGGTCGCATTGAGCACCTTTACCATAACCCTCAGACTCACACGGAAGGAAGTGAGTAATACACACACACACACTAATATTTGAGTTAATATTTAAGTTAACCAGAGAGTTATTAATGGGGTTTGCGCGAGAATTACCGGTTTGCGTGAAAGTTCAGGGTGGAGATTGCGCAAGAGTTCCTGGTGGAGTTTGAGGAAGAGCTACTAGCGTAGTTTGTACGAGAGTTACTAGCGGAGTTGCAGAGTTTGCACGAGAGTTAATTGTGGAGTTTGCGCGAGATAATAGTGAATTAATATTAAAGTTTACTTTGGAGTTAACAATTGAGCTTACTCGAAAGGTAACTATAGGGGTTTACTCGAAAGGTAACATTGGGGTTTACTCGAGCGGTAACATTGGGGTTTACTCGAGCAGTAACATTGGGGTTTACTCGAGCGGTAACCGTGAAATTTAATCGAGCGGTAACTGTGGGGTTTACTCGATTGTTGACATTGGGGTTTACTCGTTTGCTCGCGAGTTGACTTCACTGTTTACTTGCAAGTTGACTTCAGGGTTTACTCGAGGGAAAACTCTTGGTTAAAATATGAACTGTTTTATGGGCAATAACTTTGCTTCATATCAGCAGGATCTGACTGTTCAGCAGGATGTAAGTTATTTGTTCATCATATTGTTTAACTCGTCTTTATCTCGTTATTACATACATTTTTGATTATCTGTCTTTCTGTCTTTCATGCCCATATAATAGTAAAACACAATTTTTACTGGTTTTTTAACAAACCCATATGGCATGAAAACCAGATTTTGCAGAGTTCTAAATGGGAAGCAGGGTTTTATTTTTTCTTTTCACAATTATTGAAATATTCCACACTGCCGAGTGTGGAATATCTATCAATTTATCATTAGTTAGATAGATGGATGGATGGATGAATAAATGGGTAGGTAAGTAGGCAGGTAGGTAAGTAAGTATGTATGTATGTATGTAAACAGATACACACTATATGGCCAAAAGTATTTGCTCACCTGCCTTGACTCGAGAGAACTTAAGTGACATACGATTCCTAATTCATAGGGTTCAATATGACGTCGGTCCATTCTTCTGGGAAGGCTGTCCACAAGGTTCAGGAGTGTGTTTTCTGGAATTTTTGTCTGTTTTTCCAAAAGTGCATTTGTAAGGTTACACACTGATTTTGAACAAGAAGTCTCGTTCAGTCTCCATTCTCAGTCTCCTCCCAAAGGTGTTCTATAAGGCAGGTCAGAACTCTGTGCAGGCCACAGTTCATCCACACCATGCACACCATTTTACTTTGTTTTGTGCAATGGTGCACATGTTGGAAGATGACGAGGCCAGCTCCAAACTATTTCCACAAAGTTGGGAACATGGAATTGTCCAAAATGTCTTATTATGTGAAAGCATTTAGAGTTCCTATCACAGGAAGCCCAGCTCCTGTGGAACAATCCTACAACATAATACCCTCTCCACCTAACTTTAAACTTACCATTACCCTGGCATCTGTCAAACCCAGACTCGTCCATCAGACTGGCAGATAAAGAAGCACGATTGCCCAATTCAGGGAACGGATCTCCTCTGCTCTAGTGTCCAATGTCGGCATGACACTTGATGATCTATGGCTTGGATGCATTCGCTCAGCCATGAAAACCCATTCCATGAAGCTACTGCATTGTTCTGGCGACCCCTTCACACTTTGCGCCTCAGCATCAGCTGACCCCACTCGTCAGTTTGCGTAGCCTATTACTTCGTAGCTGAGTTACTGTAATTTCAAAACGCTTTCATATACAGTTGACTGTGGAATATTTACTATTGAGAAAATCTCGAGACTGGGGTTGTTGTACAGGTGGCATCATATCTACACTGGAATTCACTGACATGCTGAGAGCAACCCATTGTTTCACAAATGTTTGTGAAAACAGTCTGCATGCCTGGGTGCTTGATTTTATACACCTGTGACCATGGAAATGATTGGAACACCTGATTTCCATTATTTGGATGGGTGAGCAAATACCTTGGCATTATAGTGCATATTTAGAAATAGCATGACTTCGTTCATTCCTTTCTTGCTGATAGATAAGACTGTGCTGGTTGCAGGTGCTTCTAAATGCTAAAAATGATACCACCAATATTTAAATAATAACAGATACTATTATTTAAATACTGTTTCTGAGTAGCAATTGCTTTTTTTATTATACCAATACCTGTGCTTTTCTTTGGACCTGTAATTATTTGTCTGGCTGTGGGATTTTATTCTTTTCAATTTTTGCTATTTTTCCCCGTCTTTTAAGGGTTTGCCACAAGTTCAGGTCCTGCGTGCTAATAAAACAGCTAGTTATTTTTCTTGTTTTGTGCAAGAAATTCTCAGTCTGTCGTGCACAAGGTTTTATCGTTATTTTGGGTAGATTTTCTATCAGTCTATCTGAAGCAATAAGGTGGCTGATTAATTCATCAGTATAAGTATAGCAATATTACATTTTATTTTAAAGTTAAACGCAGAAAAGATTTAAATGTAATTATCAGAATGCTTACCTGTTCAGGGTGTACCCCTCCTGCCTTTTGCCCTTTCGAAGAGCTGGGCTCGGCTCCAGCAGCCCCCCCACGAACGTGAATTAGGGAATAATTTGGAATAGAAATGGAATGACTAAATCAGAATTCCTAATTGATTCCTGCAGGTAAATCGTTAAATAGTTGCCTTTCCTTTTCCCAAAGTCTTTTTGGGGAAAGTGGTAACTTAAGTAGCTAGGACTCTGGCAGCTGCCACTGTTACGACCTTGAGCATGGCGCGTCACATCATGGTTGACCCTTTTCTCTCTCTCTCTCTCTCTCTCTCTCTCTCTCTCTCTCTTTTTCTCTCTATTGCCCCCCTGTCTAAACATAATGATGTGTATGTGACACAATTCTTTTCAATTCTTGCTCTAGATATGAAGTTGCACTACGGGGACCTTACTGATAGCACTTGCCTGGTGAAAATTATTAATGAAGTTAAACCCACAGAAATCTACAACCTGGGAGCTCAAAGTCATGTTAAGGTAAAACCACATCCTTACAATCGTTCCTTTTCTTCATAATTTATTCAGTGTGTATTTAAAATCCTCTTTGTCTGTTGGCTAGTTTTCACCTACACAAACAGTTCTTTTGAATGACCAGTGGGTGCGTGATATGAACTAGTGACCTGGGCCGGTAATATTTCTAAAGTGTGGGTTAAGTGTAAGCTTAAAATATTAGCCACTTCCTCCGTGTGTGCGCTCTTCATGTTCACAATTTCGGGATGTAGACAGCAGCCTGTTTATCAGTGTATGTGTGAGATCACAAGACAGACAGTGGGTGGATTATTTTTCAGCAATGAGCAACATGAACAATGTCTATTAAGTGTCCAAAGGGAAGAAGGGATTTGGAAAGGAGAAATGGGACTGACAGGATGTGGTGAGTTGTGTCTGAAGCACTGATGTTTCCCAGTAACTTTTTTTTTCTGGTCAGTGACCTACAGGATCAGTTCTTTCTTGGTGGCCTATCTTCGGTCTAATACAGGGTTAAATATTGTCTCTGCAGGTTTTTTCAGAATAAAAGTGAAACTATTTTATTCAAGTTCAACAAAACGTCAGTTGTACATTTTTGTCTATTTGTGTAGTAGATACAGTATAATGTTACTCTGACATTAATAAAACCTGTTAAAGCAAATAAAACTTACTCCATCACCATCTTTGTTTTTTTAATTGAGGAGGCAAAAAGTTAGGGCTGTGTAAAAACCTTTAAAATATTTAAATGAAACTCTGTGTGTCAACTGACCATCTCCTCCACCCCTGTAGTTGGTGCTGATAAATATGGCTTTTGAAGCAAACATGATTTTTTTTTTTTCAAAAAGGGCCCCTTTGGCTTTGTTATATTTTTAGCTACTTGTGTTGCATTTTGTTTTTAAAGTATACTGATATCTGTTACAGTATAGTGATATATTGTATTGTTACCCATGGATTGTGATTGTGGATTATTTAGTGAGACTTTTGCCAATACACAATTCTGCAAAAAATGCTTGGTATTTTACTAAGAAACTGTGATTTTCAGTCAATACAGGCCACTGGATCTCCCACCAAATAAATAAAATGTACATAACGCATAATAATAATCCAAATAAAAAAACAGGTGTACTATTCGCCTGTTCGTCAGATAATTTACTTAATAAGATACAAATTGTACTGTAACACAAAACTGTATTCCGTTTTTATGTGTGGGGAGCATGCCTGTTACAAATTTCAGCCTGAGCTCTAAGTGGCTTGTTTTAAATTCCTTTTAGGCCACACCGAATCTGGAATCCCCCACTTTTGTTGTTAGACAATAAATATTATTTATATATTTTTAGCCTTATGTGACTTTTATTGTTCACTGTTAACAACATTGTTATTACAGTCTTTATGTAAATGCTCTTTGTCAACCAGCTCAAAGAGGATTTGAAGCTCGGAGGATTTGTGCACAGGTACATTGGCATGCTGAAGCAGTGTTTGGGACTCCTAAATCTTGTGACCAAGAAATATTTAATTTAAACGCCACAGCATGTAGAGCATAGGTGCCCAAACTAGAACCCGCACGACAAAATGTACCTTTGGTAATCTTTGAACTGGTCAGACTATTTGAGAAGAGAAGAGGGTTGTGCTTTGGAAACAGATCATCATTTCTAATTTAACATGACCCTTTTTTCAATAGAGTAAACTGTATGTAAAGGAATAGGGTTTTATGTATATGTTCAAGGTTTTTATGGTGGCATGCACACACCAAAGGGAAGATTTTATCCCATGAAATCTATTGAAAGGCAGTGTGTCTAGTTTGCAAACTGTTGCTGTTTTAAGAGTATGATATCCACTGTCATTACAGAATAAAAATTCAACATTGTGGCGAGGCGCATATATGATGCAGAACATTTGGCTTCAGCACCTTAATGAAGTTAAATTTTTGGGCACCCTTTATAAATAGACTTTTTAGTATAGTAGACAATTCTATGGTACATACTGAAGAGTTTCATTAAAAAAAACAAACTGTGCTCCTTGCGGTCCTCCCTTTTTTATGAAGACATAGTGCAAATCAATTATTACACAAATAATAACCTACTTAAAATCCTGAGAGTTTTTAGAATTCCTTTCAGCAACAGCCACACCCACCTGTCAGAACCCTTATGAAGAGACAGCAGACTAGAGGTAAAATGATTAAGTGAAGTTTGTTTGTCCTCAAGCCTTTGTAACTAAGCCTGATTTTAATTAATTAAGCTTTAATTACACAGTATGGCAGATTTCTATGCAACGTTAACTTGAGTACTGCTTCTGTAAAGCATTGCTTTAGCACGACATTAAGGAAAATGGAGTCATTTTTAAAAAGGATTTGAGTTGGAGCTTTTGTCATGCTGGAAAAACATCTAGTCGCTACAGCTTGGAAAAGACACTTGTGTGAAAATTAAAAAAAAAACTTTTTTAGCTCATACTATTGGCTAAATAAGCTTGGGGGCAGAGCAATGGCGTAGTAGTTAGCATGGTCGCCTCACAGCAATAAGGTCCCTGGTTCAATTCCCAGGCAAGGGGTCTTTCTGTGCGATGTTTGCATGTTCTCACCACGCTTGCATTGGTTTACTCTGGGCACACCAATTTCCTCTCACAGTCCAAAAACATGTTAGTTTGATTGATGAGTCTAAATTGCCCAAAGGAGTGAGTGTGTGTGGTTGTTAACCAGTGACCTGTCCAGGGTGTGCTCTTGCCTTTTGCCCCATGTGTGCTGGGATAGGCTCCAGCAGACCCCTCTGGCAAAGAGTTAGGGAATAAGCTGTTATAGAAGATGCTGGCTGCGTTTCCTTTTCTGACCTATAGGGGGCAGCATAGTCTTTCTCTGTCTTTCTCTTTGTTTGCAGCTCATGTTCTCTACTTTTCTTTAACAAAGGAAAGATAACAGCTAACAGGGATTTTTCTCTATACTAATGTAACCCCCCACCCATACACACACAGTTACTCTTTGTGCTTATTTTTTTTAATTTCTTTTTTTTATTTACTGTGGTTAGACTGTACAGGCAATGTGTACAAAAAGGCTGCTGGCTGTACTAAATTCCAGGATAAAGTGTGCTGTGGTGTATCTTGGTGGTAGGCATAGACAACGTGTGCTTAGATTCCTTGCACTAAGTGCCGGCTGTTTGTTTGGCTCAAACGGCTATTTTTTTCCCGGCCTACAGCATTAAAGATCTGTTTGCCTTGGGAATAGTAATATATATATATATATATATATATAATAAGAGCTTAGAGATGAAACAGCTTGAATAAAAACAAAATACTGAGATCATTTGGTTATAATGTGATGCGACGATGTTTGTGAATCAAATACTTTATTGATTCAAAACTTAATATTTAAGTGCACACACACTGCAGGAAATAAAAGGTTGTTTCAGTGTTATTGATGATTAAACTAATATTTGTACATTCCAGATTGTTTTGTACACTGATTACACGGCTAGTATTCAAAATCTTTGATCTGTTTTCATTTATTTGAGCTTGAAAAGACAATTATAATGAGTTAAAATCTAAAGTTTTATCTATTCTAACGGATACATACAAGAAATTAACTAACATTTAAAAATGTTAAGTACAATTACTTACACCTATTTTAATATAATGTGTAAGGTGTTTTTCGTTATTAAACATCATATAATAAACATGCCCTGCGATGGTTTGGTGACCTGTCTAGGGTGTACCCCCTGCCTGGGATAGGCTCCAGCAGATCCCCATGACCCCGGATTCGGGAATAAGCGGGTAAAGAAGATGAATAAATATATTAAACATCTCTTTATCCCAAAGCAACAATAAAAAAGGCTTATATTTAAGCCTTTACCCCTGACAGCTGGGTTTTTTGTGTAGTTTTGTAAAACTTGCCTGCACTTTACTGGTTTGTATTCATTTACACTCCAATGTATTCTTGGAGTGTAAATGAAATGCAGTGTCTTCTTTTACATCTGACTAGAAGGATTGTTAAATAACAATTCCATGCTACAGTGCCACACTGGTTAAACAGTGCTATAGCACTGTGGGTAATGAATAAAAAAAAAAAAAGTCAAGACCATGGCATAGAAGCGAATCCTTAAAGTATATTAATAGCACCCAAATTCAGTCTGTGACAAGGGGTGACTTTTAAAAACGAAGCATTAAAAATAAAGCCTGCAGCTTGGTATTGTAAACAGAAACAATTATTCTAGAAATACCCTGTTGCCTGTTATTTGCTAATTCTGTTTAATTAAGATTAATCTGTATATTTGGCCAAGATGTGCATTTCAAAGATTCTTTATATTTATTCATAACCTTTATATTTTTATACATTATCTGTAAATTTACACTTATTCTGGAGAGTCACTTATATATTCTCTTTACAT